>JABUQX010058195.1:0-7500 GCA_015478945.1 Trachelipus rathkii | reverse complement strand
TTAACAGTGAATGGTGGAATGAAGAGGTGATGGAATCGGTTAAAGGTAAAAAAAAGAAGCGTGGTTGAATATACTAAAAGCCAATGATGAAGTTTCAAAAGAAAGATATTTGGAATTATGTAAGGAGGAAAAAAGAAATACTAAAAGGTGCATACGTTAGGAGAAAACAAGAGGTAAAATGACAGTTGAAGGAGATGAATGTGGACATACAAGACGAATAGGAAGCTCTTCTGGAAGGAAGCGTGCGGAAAGGTTAAGAATGAGAATAAGGGGAATCTGCTTAGAATAATGAATAGATATGTGTTTGAACTGATGAAATGGATGTGAAGGGAGTTGGAAGAACACTTTGAAAATCTGCACAATATTTGACAGGAATGAAGAGATGATAGTGAATGTGTGTTGGGGATTTGATGGTGCAAGAAGGAATAGGTATTGGGGATGCAGGTTATTAGTTAAGGAGGAGGTAATGGTAGAGTGAGAAAGTTGAAAAAAAGAATGGTAAAATCTGCAGGTATAGATTGAAATTCTGGTGAAATGATCAAGAACGGAGGCGAGATTGGTGATTGATTGGATTGGAAAGTTTGTGTAATAAAAGCGTTTATGGAGGTATAGTTCCAAGGGATTGGAGAGAGAGCGGTAATAGGTACCCTTATATTAAGGGTAAGGGAGAAAAGGGGAACTGTAGAAATTATAGGGGAATAAGTTTATCGAGCTTTGTAGCTAAGGTATATGCTGCTATTTTGGTCGAAAGAGTGCGTCGAGTGACTGAAGGACTGATTGGTGAAGAACAAGGTGCGTTTAGAAGTGGTAGGGATGTCTAGATCAAATCTTTCCATTGAAACAAATGATTAAGAAAATGAGGGAGAAGAAGAATAAATTGTATTTAGGTTTTATGAATTTGCAACAGGCGTATGATAGAGTTAATTGGGAAGCTTTATGGCAAGTGTTAGTGGCCATTCCCTCCTATTAAGCACCTTAATTCTCGCCTCTGCCAAACTCACATTTCTCTCCTTCAAACATTTGTTTACTGACTCAATCCACTTTTTCTTCGGTCTCCCAGCCGGTCGGTTACCAACACACTCGCCACTATACATCTGCTTAACCAACCGACTATCTTACATCCTTTCCACATGACCAAACCATCTCAACATACTTTCATTTATTCTCTCATTTACCTCTTTCTTCACACCACACAACTCTCTAATACGTTCATTCCTTATTTATCAATTCTTCTTCACACCTAGCACGCCCCTATATATAAATATACTATATAAATATATATATATTATTATATATATATATATATATATATATATATATATATTATATATATATATATATATAATATATTAATATATATATATATATATATATATATATATTGTACAGCCTTCTCTTGACCTTTTGCATAGTTCACATTTGATATTTTAAGATGTTTAATTTTGCAGAAAGGTAATGAGCATACTGAAAAATTTCTTCACAAATATTTGAAAGAGAAAAATTTAGCTGTAGATGCAGTGACTAGTTTGGATAATGAAAAGAAAAATATTGAATCTTCTCTTAAGGCTCAAGATCAAGTTATCAACAAATTGATTAAAGATCTTACCGATAATGGGGAAGAAAGAATTCTTGCGATAAGTAAATATATTATATATATATTATAATATATATATATATATATATATATATATATATTATATATATATATATATATATATATATATATATATATATATATATACACACACTTTGTACCTTTCTAGCCCTGACCACTTTGTCTTCATAGCGGCCACACTGCTTCCAGATACCCCGCCACCGCCGCGTTTCCTCCACAGGTTAGAATGACAGTCCTCGGGGACTTGGTTGCAATTTGTTGCATATATACTATATATATATATATTATATATATATATATATATATATATATATAGAAAGATATATCTTGTCGATATATATATATATATATATATATATATCTTTATCTTCCTTATTTTCCCAAGAATGGAGTAAGGTGCGGACGGGCATCGGAAAAGAAAAGCAGTAAGAGAACATGACAAACGTCGAAAGAAAGCCCAGCCTTAACGCCCCCTCAGTACCATTAATTAGCGAGAACTCATCGCAATCAGAAAATCCACCTAAAGCTTCAATGGACAGCGATGGACCCTTCACTATGTAGATCGTCAGTGTTAAGGGTTCATCCCTTGCTCAGGTGGGCCAACAAACCATACCCCCTCACAATCCCCCGCCATTCTACTCCTGTTATACACCTTTCTTCTCGCCTCTACCAAACCACATTTCTCCCTTCAGACATTCATGCACCGACTCCAATTCCACGTTCTCTCGGTCTCCCAGCCGGGTCGGTTTCCCAAACACACTTCGCCACTATACATTCGCTAAACCAACCGGACTATCATTCATCCTTTCCACAGACCAAACCATCTCAACAACTTTCAATTTATTCCTCTCATTTACCCCTTCTCCACACCACACCCATCTCTCTAATACGTTCATTCCTCATTTTATAATTCTTCTACCACCTGCATGCCCCTAAGATTGTCCATCTAACCACATTGAACTTTAGATCTATACTTTTTATTCCAGACCGTAGTCTCACTACCATACAATAACACAGGTAACCAATATATATAATATAGTAATATACTATATTATATATATATATATATAATATAGTATATAATATATATATATATATATATATATATATATTATATAAATATAATATTATATATATATATATAATATATAGTATATATATATATATTAAAACTACCTTTTAACGTGTTTTATCCCCTATGCAGGGGGGTAACACGGGGGACCACAGAAAATCGAACTTTAAGAGGCCGGCTATCCCAAACCAACGCCACCAACGTCGTTAACAGTCAAGTGTGTTTAATTCTGCGCCCCCAGGTAGATAAAACCCAACTGCTACGCGGAGGGATTTGAACCAGCGTCCTCTCGTATGAGAGGCGGTGACTCAACCTCCTGCGCCATATATATATATATATATTATATATTATATATATATATATATATATATATATATATAATATATATATATATAAGATATATATATATATATATATATATATATATATATATATACGGATTTGGAAGTTGTGTAATAAAGCGTTTATGGAGGGTATAGTTCCGATTGATTGGAGGAGAGCAGTAATAGTCCCTTACATAATGGTAAGGGAGATAAGGGGAACTGTAGGAATTATAGGGGAATTAATTTATTGAGTATTGTAGGGAAGATTGGTTTGATGGTATTTTGGTTGAAAGAGTGCGTCGAGTGACTGAAGGACTGATTGGTGAAGAACAAGGTGCGTTTAGGAGTGGTATAGGATATGTGGATCAAATCTTTACTTTGAAACAAATGATTGAGAAAATGAAGGAAAAGAAGAATAAATTTGCAACAGGCGAATGATAGGATTAATAAGAAAGCTCTATGGCAGGTGTCAGTGGTATATGGTGTTGGTGGTAGGCTTCTGAATGGAATCAAAAGTATGTATGACGATAGTGAAGCGTGTGTAAGAATAAATGATGTCAAAAGTGATTGGTTTAATATTAATAGCGGAGTGAGGCAGGGATGTGTTATGTCTCCTTGGTTATTCAATTTGTTATATGGATGGGGTTATGAAAGGATTAGAGATGGTGGTGGCAGGAAATGGTGTTAGAATGATGGAGAATGGAGGTGAGTAGAGGGTACCCTACCTATTATATGCTTATGATTTGGTTTTGTGTGGCGAATCTGAAGAGAGCTTGAGAGGATTGGTAGAGAGATTTGTAAGAGTAAGGTTATGGTTGCGAGTGAGGACAGTCCTCGGTGTGAAATTATGTTAGATGGTTAGCAGCTGGAACAATTGTCTGAGTTTAATATTTAGGACATTTGTTGGATGAAAAGGGAACTTGATGATGCAGAGTGTAGTAGGAAAGTTGAGAATGGCAGGAAAGTGACTGGTGCAATTAAATCGTTGGTGGATGTAAAGGGACTATGTCTTGAGTGCGTTAGGGTCTTACATGAGGGTATGTTGTTACCTGTGTTAATGTATAGTAGTGAGACTATGGTCTGGAATAAGAGGTATAGATCTAAAGTTCAATGTGTTCAGATGGACAATCTTAGGGGCGTGTTAGGTTGGAAGAATTGATAAAAATGAGGATTTGAACGTATTAGAGAGTTGTGTGGTTTGAAGAAAGGGGTAAATGAGAGAATAAATGAAAGTATGTCGAGGATGGTTTGGTCATGTGGAAAGGATGAATGATAGTCGGTTGGTTAAGCGGATGTATAGTGGTGAGTGTGTTGGGAATCGACCAGCTGTGAGACCGAAGAAAAAGTGGATTGATTCAGGAAAGGAATGTCTGTAGGAGAGAAATGTGAGTTTGGCAGAGACTGGAAGAAAGGTGCATAATAGGAGTGAATGACGGGGTTTTGTGAGGGGGTAAGGTTGTAGCCCACCTGGGCCCAGGGAAACCCTACACTAACGATATTGCACAGTGAGGTCCGTCGCGGTCTCGTGAAGCTCTAGGGTTGGAATTTTCTTGACTGCCGACGAGTTCTCACTAATAAGTATAGAGGGGGCAGTATGGTAAGGCTGGGCTTATTCTTTTCGATTTGTGTCATATTTTTCTTCTACTACATTTCTGTTTCCGGTGCATAGCAGCACCTTACCCCCAGTCTGTTAGGGAAAAAATGACTAGATGTATAGCATTTATGACTACAATTATTATCTAATCTCTGCCTATCTTATTATTATTATTATTATTATTATTATTATTATTATTATTATTATTATTATTATTATTATTATTATTGTTATTATTATTTATTATTATTTATTATTAATATTAATTATTATTATTATTATTATTATTATTATTATTATTATATTATATAATTATTATTATTATTATTATTAATTATTAATTATTTATCTTCCCATCCCTAATTGGGGGTGAGGTGTGTAGTATACACCGGAACAGAAAAGAACCATGATGCAGGCGAAAAAAGAATAGCCCTTCCCCCCCCCCTTCTTACCATCCCGCTTTATACTCTTATAAGGAGAACTCGTCTCAGTCAGAAAAATCCACCCAGGAAATATCACGCAAACCTGCGACGGACCCTGACTGTGGTATCTCGTCAATGTTGGGTTCATCCCTGGGCAAACCCCACAACCATACCCCCTACAACTCCCGCAATTTACTCTTGTTATGCACCTTTCTTCTCAACCTCAGCCAACTCTCATTCCTCTCCTTTCAGCATTCCTTTTACTGATTCCAATCCACTTTCTTCTTCTGCCTCAAGCAGGTCGATTCTCAGCACACTAACCACGATGCATCCTCTACCAACCGACTATCATCCATCTTTCCACATGATCAAGCCATATCGATGTACTCTCATTTATTC
Source organism: Trachelipus rathkii (assembly GCA_015478945.1). Lineage (NCBI taxonomy): Eukaryota > Metazoa > Arthropoda > Malacostraca > Isopoda > Trachelipodidae > Trachelipus > Trachelipus rathkii. Next base: position 2,075 of record JABUQX010058195.1, on the reverse strand, counting down.
TCTTATTTACGAATTTCTTCACATCACAGAACTCCCTCATTTTATCAATTCTTCTCATACCTAACATGTCCTTAAGATTGTTCTTCTGAACACTTTGTACCTAAAATCTATACCTCTTATTTCAGACCATAGTTTCATTACTATTCATTAACTCAGATAACAACATACCCTTGTGCAAAACACTAGTGCACTCAAACGTAGTGCTTTTACACCCACCTAGGATTTAATTGCACTAGCCGCCTTCCTACCATTCACAAGTTTCCTACCACATTCTGCATCATCCGTTCCCTTTTCATCCAACAAATATCTTAAATAATTAAACTCGGATACTTGTTCCAGTTACTCACCATCTAACATGACTTCACACCACAGACTCTCCTCGCTCACTACCGTAAACTTACTCTTCTTCATTTACTTTCAAACCCCTGCCAAATCCCTCTACCAATCCTCTCAAACCCTCTTCAGATTCACCGCACAAAACCAAATCATTCGCATACAATAAGCAGGGCACCCTCCACTCTCTTCCATTCTCCACCATTCTAACACCTTCCCCTGCCACCCCCACTTCTGCTTCTTTCATAAACTCATCCATATACAAATTAAATAAACAAGGAGACATAACACATCTCTGCCTCACTCTGCTATTAATATTAAACCAATCACTTTTGACTCCATATATTCTTACACACGCTTCGTTATCGTTATACATACTTTGATTCCATTCAGAAGCCTACCACCAACACCATATATCACTAACACCTGCTGCAGATCTTGCCTATTAATCCTATCATACCCCTGTTGCAAGTCCATAAAATCTAAATACAATTTATTCTTCTCTTATTTTATCAATCATTTGTTTCAATGTAAAAATTTGATCCACATATCCTCTACCACTTCTAAATGCACCTTGTTCTTCACCAAAAAGTCCTTCAGTCACTCTACGTACTCTTTCAACCAAAATACCAGCATATATCTTCCCTACAGTACCCAGTAAACTAATTCAACTATAGTTTCTATAGTTCCCCTTATTCCACTTACCCTTATATAAGGGTACTATTACTGCTTTTCTCCAATTCCTCGGAACTATACCTTCCATAAACGCATTGTACCACAACATTCATTCAATCACCATCTCGCCTCCATTCCTGATCATTTCACCAGTAATTCCATCTATGCCTACAGATTTACCATTCTTTAACTTTCTCACCCTACCCATTACTTCCCCCTTACTAATTACCTTATCCCCAAAATACCTTTTTCTTCTTCCACCATCAAACCCGCACACATTAACTTTCACCTCTTCATTACTACCAATGCCATGCAGATTTTCAAAGTGTTTCCTCCACACTCTTCTCACATCCATTTCATCAGTTACGAAAGCACCATCCCTATTCATTATTCTAAGCAGATTCCTCTTATTCTCATTCTTAATCTTTCGCGCTTGATTCCAGAAGAGCTTCCTATTCCCTTGTAAGTCCCCATTCATCCTCCTTCCAAACTGTTCGTTTACCTCTTTTTTCCTCCTACGTATGCATCTTTTAGTATTCCTCTTTTACTCCTTATATATTCCAGACATCTTTCTTTTGAGACCTCATCATTTGTTTTTAGTCATTCAACCACACCTGCCTTTTTACTTTTAACTGCATGCATCACCTCTTCATTCCACAGCTCACTGCTTAACATTTCTTACTTCCTACTTTAGCACATCCACATACTTCTCTCTGCACTACTAACAAAGCTTCCTTCAGTGTGTCCAGATTCTTCAGTTTTCATCTTGTCCAACATTTCAACTGATATTTGGCAAGCGCCTCTTATAATACTTTTCCTTATTTCCCTTCGTTCACTCATCCTTCTCACTTATTAATTCTTCCCACTTCCTTTCCTATCACCTGCTTCCTCTCCATCCAAGCTCCCACTAATTTAAGCTTATTTAAAATAACACAATGATCTTGATAATCCCTCCCCAAGCCTCCTCACTAATTTAACCTCCATCACATACTTCAACATCTTCACCAACAAAAAAAATCAAATATATTTCACTTCGAATTTTACCATCCTCTCCTGTGTGTGTGTGG
>JABUQX010058194.1:27500-37500 GCA_015478945.1 Trachelipus rathkii | reverse complement strand
TCGTTGCTTGAGTCATTTTCTCCGAGTGTTTCTGATTGAGATTTTGTTATTATTGTAGTTTTTTTCTTTTTTTCTTCATTTTGGTGTTTGTTTTTTGCAGATTAGGCGTCGCTTGATTGAAGTTGTGGGATGTTCTAATTCCGGTATTCACTGGCAATTATATAGATTTTGTTTGTTAGCTCTGTTCTGAAGGGTTGTTGTTGGCTTCGGCTTGTGTGAAGCAAGCACCCTAGTATAAGAGGATGTATTTATGGAATATTGGCATAATATCTTTGAAATGAGTGTTTTTTATTCGGAAGCCAGTTATTTATGCAGTAACTCATATTTTGCCAATATGGAAAGTTATTGATAGAACAGTAATACGACATATTCAAAAGTCCCTTCTTGTGTGACGTTCACTACGTAGGCTTCTCTGCTTCGTAGACCGAAGGGTATGTATGGTGTGTGAGGTGGTAGGTATCAGCGAGCCTTGGATTCCAGAGCGCCGTTTTCCACGCGGCTATTTGTTTGTGTGGTAGCTATCGAGGATTTGAAATTGTTGAAGTTTGATGTTCGTGCTAGTTGCGCCTTTTCCTTTAGAATGTTTATTCGCTATCTTTGCGTGAGAGGATTTTACTGTGATTGAGAGTATTCTTAGAGTTGTATAAGATTTTCTTCTGATTTCTTAAAATTTGATAACTTCAATTTTAATATTACTGATTCTGACATAGTATCCAAAAGGACGAGTTTTATATTATATTGTTCCCTTGACTTATGTGCTTTAAAATTTTGCCTCGGCGCAATCTTTAAGTCATAAGTGTACGAACATAATTAAATATATTTACTCAAAGTTATGGAGTGCTAATATATTATTATTTTTATAAAAACTATAATATTAATATTATATATATAATATTATATATTATATTATATATATATTATATTATTTATATATTATATATATATATATATATATATTATATAATTATATATTATAATATATATTATATATTATATATATATATATTAATATATATATAATATATATAAAATTTACTTACCAAAGGTTTAAAACGGCTATTAAGGAATACCAATAAAACACTAGGTAAAGTTTTTGCACTTGTTTAATAAAAATTATTGGTTTATTCTACTCACAAAACGAACTCAACAATAATGTAAAAATATTTTTCTTTTAAATCCTTCACTATGAAAGAACAGAAACGACGCCATGTAAGAAGAAAAAAGGATAACTCATCTGATGATAGTTGTGTTAGAGTGTGAACTGAAAGAATTTCCGGAAGTGAATCTAGATGCGATAAAGATTATTTCTTTTGCGTATTTGATAAAAAATGGAAATCCTTTGGGTTAATATATTATTGTTAATATACATCATGAGCATATAGGGAAGAAATTTTTATTTTTAAAAATTATATTGTATAGTAATGGAGATGATTTTAAATCTAAAGCTAAAAGATTGAATATAAATATTAGAGAAAAAAATACGAAGAATAATGGGCACAAGGGGATTGAACGAAAATTTGAAAAAAAATTAGGCTCGTGGTTTTGTCTTCGATGTCCAAAAAAAATATTAGTTAAACTTTTTGAAGATAGTGTAAATCTTAAAATCAAAAAAAATTATTATCTGTAATGTATCATTTGTTAAAATATATAATTCAATACCAGTATTTCGAGTTGTTTATTTTTAGCATTTTAGCTTTATTTATTTTTTTACTGAATACATTACGATTTTGATACACTTGAAATGATAATCGGATGTTTTTTAGCTATCTATTAAAAAAAATGAAAATGTATTTCTTATTACGGAAAATCAGTTATTAAATTTTAACGAGGGTATTTAAAAAAAATATGTTTGTAAGGGTGTTCGATATCACTAATCCAATCATTAACTAAGGGAAGATAAAAAAAATGGATTATTGATTTTTTGTTTTGCAATTGCCGTTTTTTACCACTATATAAATACGTGGCTTTTTACGTAAAATGAAAAATGAATTTTGGCATTTATTAAATTTTGCAGTTAAAAAAATTTTTTTTTACCAAATGTTTAAAATGTTCTTTCTTCACTAAAGAGTTTAAGGTCAATTTATTAATTGTTAAAATTTTTTTATTTCCAAATTATAATAATCTGGCCAGAACCACTATCAAAAACATTCTCATTTTTCGTATCTAATTTTACTATTTCAAATTTTTTGCTTTAGCTCTTGCGATTTTTCACTCTTTAGGGTTCTTTTATATTTCTTCCTTATTATTTTTAATGTGTCCATCTATTCTTATGACATGTTAATATCGTGATCATTTATTAATATTTATATTTATTTATATATATATATATTATAATATATTTATATATATATTATATATATATATATAATTATATATATATATATTATTATTATATGTATATTTAATATATATATATATTATATATGTATATATATTATCAATATTATATATATATATAATAATATATATAGTGATAATTATATTTCATATATATTGATATTTAATAATAAAGTAATCATTATTATTATATATTATCATCCTATATATATTATGATATATAAGGTATTATATATTAGTAATATTTACTTTTAATATATATATTATATATTATAATATATTATATATCTATGATATATATAATAATAAATATATATATATATTATATATATATATATATTATAAGTAAATATATTAATTTTTTATTTAGTTTTATTATATTATTATATATAATTTATATATTATATATAGTATTTATTTTTATTTTTATAATATGTTAATATTATATAATTATAATATATAATATTATTATATATAGATTATATACTATATTATTTTATTATATTATATATATATTTATATATTATTTATATATTATATATTAATATATAGTATATATATAGATATATGTATATATTTATATAGATATATATTATATATATAATATAATATATATATTATATATATATTTATATATTATAAATTATATATATATATAATATTATATTATAGTATATATAATATTATTTTTATATAATATATTAATATATATAATATATTAAAATAAATTAGTATATTTATATATATATTAATTAATTATATTATATATTATATATAATAATTATATATATATATAGAATAATGATATAATATATATTATATATATATAATATTATATATAATAATTAATATATATATTATATTATATATATATATATTGAGATATGAATATATATATATTTATATAATTAATATATATATTATATATTTATTAAATATATACATATTATATATATATAATATTAATATATAATATATATTTATATATATTATATATATATATATATTATATATATATTAATTTTTATTATATATTTTAAAAAAATATGTATTATACATACTATAATATCAATGGTTTTACGTTATAGTTTATCATCACCCAACTTCTCGTCTCCTCCAAGACTCTGGGTTGGTAATGGTGCAGAATACATGTACTGTGGAAACTAAATAAAGTTATTAGATGAATTATGGATATTTATTATGTTAGAATATTTATGAGAATCGTTCGCAGTCAGAACACATAATCGGACTATGACCTAGACGCTTCATCGAAGGACTGTTATCGAGACGGATCTAGCTATGGCATTCTCGTCAATGTAGTTTCATTCCCTTGGCCAGGTGGGCCACAATCCGTACCCCCACGCAAAACTCATTTACTCCTATTATGCATCACTTTTCTTCTCGCGGGTGCTAAATTCCAATTCTTCTCCTAAAGGCATTCCATTACTGACTCAGTCCAGGCTTTTTTTCCTCTCATCCCAAGTACGGTTTCTGATGTTTTCCCAATACACTCACCCTATAAATCCGTGATTATAATCCAAACTCGTTGACTATCACCCATTCTTTTCTCCACATGAGCCAACCACCATCTCACTCTTTTCAGTTATTCTTCTAAATTTTGTATACTCCTGTTCTAATTCACACCTCAAAAAGAAAATCCAAGCTTTTTTTTCTGTGTTTCGTAATTGTGTTCATTTCTCGAGTAATTCATCAATTTCTTGGATTCGTATGTAACTTCTCTATATTCCAGTTAACAAGTATTTTCTATCTACTAAATTACATGAGCACGAGTTGAAGTTTAATACAACATACCCTCATGTAAGACTTACATAGCGCACTCAAGACAGTTAATCCCTTTTCCTCCACCAAGGATTTAATTGCTTTCAGTGGTATTCATACTCCAGAAACTCAGGCAGCTTGCATTTCATCCCAGTGAATATGCAACAACCTATATTACTCTAACTTTAATTACCTTCTTTATCCGGTAGAATAGAATTGCTAAATTTTGGTCTTTTGGTTACATTTCCTCACCGCTAATTTCTTGACAAATTTGGAGAAAATGTCAGTCTCCTTCTTTTTACTTAAGCGGTAATCTACTTACTTCTACATTTAGGTGTAACTTTTGACATTACGGAACTGCTATTATGCTTTCTGCTAAAGCTGAACTCTTCGCTTAATCATTATTCTCTAATTCCAAATTAAATGATTCCGGAACTATTCTTACTAATCCACCCCTTTCTAACTCATTTTTTTCTAATATTGTATTTTTTTTTTATTCTAATATTATAGTATAATAATTTCTTGCTTCTCTTCTCTCGTTCTTTCTAACTTCTTTCTTCTTAATTCTCTCTCTTCTCTTCTCGCTCTCTCTCTCTTCTCTTTCCTCTCTCTCTCTCTCTCTATTCTCTCTTCTCCTCTCTCTCTCACTCGTCTTCTCTCTCTCTCTCTCTCTCTCTCTCTCTCTCTCTCTGAGACTCAACAATTAAGTCAATCCGTACAGTCATGATGAGTGATATTCATCCTGTGGCTCTCAAAACCTGTGCTCCCGACCTTGCACCCTGTCATGGAAAACTATTCCATCTCTGCACTCAACTTCGCCCTTCCCTTCCTGCTGGGAATGTGTACTCATTTAGACTGTGCCGAAAGAAGAGGGCATAGGTGAGCGTTATCGCGATATTTATCGCGATAACGGTTTCAGCTTTATCTGTTACCTGATTTAAAATACTGTTTTTTTATTGCCGATAATCGAAGTGGTATCTGCAAATAATTATTTGTTCCCATTAAATAAAAGGCCGGGATAACTCTATGGCGATAAATTTACGCGAAAACGGTTTCGGGTTATCTGTGCTTTCCGATATAATCTTTTTAATCAATAATGGGTATCGCGATACTTTATTGTCATTATTATATTATTATATAATAGTATATATATTAATAATAATAATAATAATAATAATACTATATATTATTATATTAATTATATATATTAGTAATATATGTATTATGTATATTATTATAGATTATATATTATTATATATAGGGAGAGGACATGGAAGAGAAGGACTGCTACTCAAGCATCTGTGATGTTGATGATTACGCTCTCGAAAACTTAACCCCAAGGTCAACTCATATATTAAAGATCAATCAAGAGTAAAGACTGCTCTCATTGTATAAAAGTGGCTGCAGGTCGAGAATGACAGACAAGCTCTGTCAGACCTGCTGTTTACAATTGAGAGGTGCTCATTGATTTCTCTTTATAAGGGTACAATACTGCAATGCCGGCTAGCGCTGCGGTGGAGCGATTTGGTTCTTCACTATTGGCAAAAGATATCTCCAGAGCCAAGAGGAATTCTCTGTCAGATGAAAACTTTAATATTGTCATGTTTATGAGGGGAACATACTAATGCTGCAGAAGGCCAGAATCAATAGTATTTATATTTTTTATATTGATAAATTGTTAATTAACTAATTTTTTGATTTCATTTCAAATACTTTATTTAACCTTTATCTTTGTCTTTTTACATACATTATACTTTTAAACATAAATTATGAAAATAAAATTTGATATATTATAGAAAACACTGAGATAGAAAGGGAGAGAAAATTAACATATTTATTTTTATAAGATATCTAAAAAAGAAAGTTTTACGAGTAGCAACATTCCCATATTTTCTGAGTACGTGTCTGTTAAGGAAACTTGAAAATTTTATATTTTTATAATCTATAAAACAGTGAAAAGATGTAATAAATTAATTATTTTATTAACATTTTCTGTAGAAATTATTACACCAGCCAAGGCTGTTTTTTTAACCATTTTATTAATAATAAAAATGAAATACATAAAAATTTGGATTTATCGATTTATCGGTTATCGCCTTATCGGCGATATTTTTATCACGAGTTATCGGAGATTTTCATAGGTTATCGGATGATATTGGTTTTCCTTATTCGAGGTTTATCTGTTATAACGCGATAACATTTTTCGTTATCGTGGCCACCTATGAGAAGAGGGCCATCTCAACATTGACACTATCGTTTTATCACTTTAACTTCTGTTCTTTCTAAGATTTTTGAATCCCTCTTTAACAAGAAAATTTGGAAACGTCCAAATTCTCCTCATCTTATTTCTATTCTCGTATATTATAAATCCAGTTATTGGCTTTTCAGTTTTGTGAATCATTTTCCTGTTGGATGCTTTTTTTCTATTTTTTTTACTAATTTCCATTGATGCCGCTGTCCTTCAGCTTTTTGTTGAATCTTTTGCTGTAGCACTAGAACTATCGAAAGTCTTTTATAAAGTCTGGCACAATTCTTTTGTTCCTTAACTACACTCTTTCGGCATCTATCATTTCTTTGTTAACATCTTTTGACATCCTTTCCAATTGTTCTATAGCCGGTGCTGCAGGAAACCTCCGTTTATCCTTTAAATTTATAAGCAGTGTTCCTCAAGATTCGGTCCTATATCCAAATTTCTTTCTACTTTTCATTAATCATCTTCTCCCTATTACTTCTTCACGTATCCCTCCCCTGATGACGACTCCACCCTTTATTACTCCTATTATTTTGAAAAATTTCCTTCCCAACAGCAATCAACTCGCATTAGAAGGGTAGCCTTGGAGCATCTAACTTCTGATCTTTCTTTAATTTCTAATTGGGGCATTGAGAGCAAAAATGTTTTCAATGCCCTAAAAATTCAATTACTTATCTTTTTTCTACTAGAAATTATCTCCCACACAATTATAACATCTTCTTCGAAAACACACACATTTAAACCTTAGTTTGTCCTTAATACTCTTGGAGCTTCTTTTTGTCGTGATCTTTATCGGAAGGATCCCATTACTTTTCTTTATAAACAAACTCCTAAGAGATTGGGTGCTCTTAGGTGTCTTCAGAATTTCTTCAATCACTTGCTCTTTATAGAATCCCATTCGTCCCTGTAAGATATGCCTCGCACTTCTGGAGTCGTTTTCGTCCTATCAACTCTTTTCCTCTCATAAACTCTTCCAATCTTTCTCAACTAGTCTAATTGTTGCTCTGTTCTCTTTATTCTATCGTTATTTTAATTTATACTGCTCTTGTGAACTGTCCAGTTACTCTTTTCCTTAGATGAGAAGGACATCCGTGACACACAGTCTTTATCCTTTCTCTATCCAACTCTCTGACCACAAATGTAACCGCTATGCTCAATCTTAGATGTACTCCACTTGTAATGCCTGGAACACGCTCCCTTTAGTCTATTATCTTAACTATCTTTAACTAGCACACTTCAAATGCAGTGTATCGCCACATGCCAGCCTTTAAATTGGTTCTGGCTTGGGAACTTCCCTCAACTGTTGGGAAAATTTTTAAACTCCCCGGCCTTTGCTTGACAGAATATATATATATATATATATATATATATATATATATATATATATATATATATTATATATATATATATACTATATATATATATATTATATATATATATAATATATAATATATAGTATTTAATATATATATATATATATAATATATATTATATATATATATAATATATATATAATAATACTCACTATACTTATATATATATATTATATATATATATATATATATATAATTAATATTATAATATATATAGCGGTATATATATATATATATATATATATATATATATATATATATATATATTATATATATATATATATATATATATATATATATATATATATATATATATATATATATATATATACTCGATTTGTGATTATGTAAAATAAGCATCTGAGCATGAAGTCAAAGAGTTTTCCATCCGAAAAGGGTAATGCTTCACTTGCCTTGAAAGACGAAGAGGAAACCAAACGACGAGAATAAAAAAATTAATGTAAAAAATTAACATTTTAAAAGCAATAATTTAAAATGAATGAGAACCTAGAAAGAAAATCTTAACAAAAGTTGAAAATACGACATGGAGCAATACGATAAAAGAGATAAAAATAATAAAAATGGAAATACATGCACGAAGAAAATAATTTTACATAAAAAGAAATGTAATAAAGAAAGCTGATATCGAAATGGCATCGTAAATAGGGCTTGCAACTGCCTTCTTCCTTCACTAAAATTTGAATTTCCAAGTTCCATTTTTCGTTCAATTAAACAAAGAATTAATTTTCTTTTTAAGTTTGTTTGGAAGAAGTGAGAAACTTTGAATTATACTTAGAAATACCTTATAGAATCTGTATAAAATCTTTAAAATGTAAATTTGAGACGATGGACATGAACTTTTAGGGAAAAAATTCATTTACTTAAGGGTCTCAATGAGCTCTGATGGAATCCATTATTTTGCAACAATATAAAATACTACATTTTAAATATATATATATATATTATATATATATATATATATTATATATTTTATATATAAATATATATATATAACTATTAGTATGATATATATATAATTATATATATACTATATAATATTTATATATATATATATATATATATATATATATATATATATATATATATATTAATTTTATAGTATATATATATATATATATATATATATATATATATTTTATATATATATATATATTAATTATATATATATTATATATTATTATAATATATATTATATATATATTTATATATATATATCATAATATATATATATATATATATATATAATTATAATATTATATATATAATATATATATATATATAGTATATATAATATACTATATATATATATATATATATATATATATATATTATATATATATATATTTATATATTATATATATATATATAGTATTATGGTGATATATATAATATATTATATATATATATATATATATATATATAGTATAGTATGTATATATGTATATTATTATATATATTTATTTATTTATATATATATAGTGTAATTATTTATATTGTTTTATATATATATATATATATAATATATTATATATATATATATATATATATATATTTAATTAAATATAGTCGAAAACAATCGGAGAAAAAATCAGAAGAAAGGCTTTAAAGGTGTAATAGTGTAATAGGGAAAGCACGACAAACTGTTAAATTTTGATAAACTATGTATGTAAACTGGCCATCGAGAATAACTTTTCTAATGAAATAGTAGTGAAAAGATGATAAAATTTCATGGCAAATAAGATTATATTCGAACATTAGAAATTCATTATTCTCCATTTGTGTATGAATGAATGGTCACAATTTCAGTTTCATTTAAATTTGATTTTGATAATTATAAAAGTTAGTTATGATCTTTTGACTATTATTTCATAATGTTAAAAAAATAGATAAAACTAAAATTATTAGGTGGAGGATATCAAGTGAAAGACAATGCTCCTTCGGAAATATTTTTGACAAAACTACCGAAAAGCAATGCCTGAATTTTTGATTATCGCTTGCCTGTCATTTGAATAACTGTCAGGGAATAAAAAGCCATCAGTTCATTAGCAATCTCTTCTCATGAAGGTTGCATATTCTAGTGAAACAGTGTCCATCTACCACCACATTGCAGTCATGCGATACAAGATTTCATATATATATATATATATAATAGTATATTAGTGAGTATATATATTAGTATATTATAATTTACGTATATAGTATATATAATAATATAATTTATATAATTGTATATTAGTGT
>JABUQX010058194.1:0-17500 GCA_015478945.1 Trachelipus rathkii | reverse complement strand
TTGGTAGAGCTCGCCGACAGCATTTATAATAATTTTTTCCTCCAAAACGGTGCTTATCAATCCCCCAATAGGGGGAGAACCAAATGGCAAACTTTAAGTGCCATCCAGCCAGTAGAAGCGAGAGTCACTAAGCCAAGCAGAGAATTTTCCGCTCAAGGGAGAGAAATAAGTCGGTTAATAATAACACACGAGAAGGCGACCGAAGAAATGAGATCACTTACTAAAAGTGTGATATAGCTAGCAAAAACGATGTGCCAAACTTCAAAAAATTCTCCCGCCTCCAACGATAGTCAAAATTCAAGGAGACTGAGCTTCAATCATGTAACATATGGCAACGTCACGACAGAGGCGAGTACCAAGGGACTTTGTTATTTTCATAAGAGATTTCTCCACTGCGCCTTCAAAGGCGAAGGTCCGTATTGTGAGATGTACCCTTTGGTCCCCCAAACCCCATCAACTCCCTCGTCCCCACTGCGAACTTCAAAACCTGCTAGGTCGGGAAACGAGTAAGCTGGCCTGCGACTCAATCACCAGGCCAAAGGGGGTGACAATGCGAGGGGATAAGGTATTTGTAGATAAGAGTCTTTATGAACATTCCACCAACAACTTTTATGTGAGTTTATAATATTAATTATAATTGTAGAGGTAATTTTGGTAGAAATGTTGTTTACAGTAGTCATTATAATAATAATCATAATAATTACTATAATAATAGAAGCTGTTATTATAATGTTAGCCAAAATAACAGTAGAAATAATAGTTATAATTATAATTATTATTTCTACTGTTATTATGGCTAACATTATAATAACAGCTTCTATTATTATAGTAATTATTATGATTATTATTATAATAACTACCGTAAACAACATTTCTACCAAAATTACCTCTACAATTATAATTAATATTATAAACTCACATAAAAGTTGTTGGTGGAATGTTCATAAAGACTCTTATCTACAAATACCTTATCCCCTCGCATTGTCACCCCCTTTGGCCTGGTGATTGAGTCGCAGGCCAGCTTACTCGTTTCCCGACCTAGCAGGTTTTGAAGTTCGCAGTGGGGACGAGGGAGTTGATGGGGTTTGGGGGACCAAAGGGTACATCTCCCCTCCGCTCTTGTCACCGAGTCACCGGGCGTAGAGCCATCCGTTAATTTCTTTTCGATTTTGACCCCACCGCAACTGGGACTAATAATAATAATAAATAATAATAATAATGATTATATTATAGACTAATAAGAATAATAATCACCGTAATAGTGATAGTGGTGGACGGTTGTATTAATTTCTTATAACTATATTGGAAATGGTAATGTGAATAGTAACACTGTGACTCTGGGGGCAGAGAGCATGGCCATGTGATGACGTTCGATGTCTCCCCAAGGAGTCAACTGGCTCCCCCACACCTCAGATTACTGGAGGAATGGCGGGAGTAGGTAGTGACTCAGGGACTCGTGAACTCCAATACTTGTCAATAACAATATATAATATAAAGGAAATCTTAATACCGAAGGGAGGAGACCCTCCTTCCTGAAAATAAATTGTATTAGCTTTAGGGATGAAGGAGTTTTTCCTCCTTCTGATGAGTTGAAAGGTCATTAAATTTAAGAAATGTTACATGTAATTTATCTGGTAATACTGAGGTGGAAGTATCTGGCAACTCAACTGGAGTTGTTGCAACAGTTAAAGAGGTGGCTTCAGACAAATTATATTATATATTTGACAAACTTAATAATGAAGCCTATTTGGTCGATTTTGGCAGCTGCATTGACTTCACGAGGGCCTCTGAATTATATAGAAAGGGGGCCGTGATTGGCCAATGGAGTTTGTATAAATATTTATAATAAAAGGGTAATTCAAATTGACTTGGGGCTAGAAAGGGTTTATGACGTATATGCTTACGCGGCGGACATTAGATTTAACGTTCTAGGCATGCCTTTCCTAAAAAAAATACGGCTTCACTATCGATTTTAAGTGCCACTATTTATTAGACCCGAAGACCGAACGCAGTATTTCTCTCAGCAATGAGGCTTTTGACTTTTCTATGCATGTGAGAAACTCTATCTTTCCACTAACCGCCGTTTCTTTAAATATACCCCTTTGCGAATATGAAATAGTTAATAATTTAATCATAAAATACCAAAACTTATTTTTAAATTCTTATGAAGCACCTAATTTAAATATAAAGAATGAACAGCTCAAAAGGTGGCATTTTATCGGTGCAAAATACAGTAAAAAGAGGTGCGGGTCTTATTTTGACAGTTGTGGAAACGACTTTGTTACTCATTCACAACTTGATAGTAGCGATACTATTGGGGAGGGGGAGGGGGTAGGGGTGAAGATTGTACTATTGAAAGGGGGGAGGAGAGAGTGAAGAGTTCCCTTTAAAAAGAGAAATTCTATGCGAATTGGCGGAGAACTATCCGTACCATGTTAAGGTCAGTGGTGAACCAATGCAATTGAAGAGCCGAGGCATAGCTCCACATCTTTTTGAGAGAGCTAAGGGGGAGATCAATAAATTATTAGAATCAGGGGTCATTTCGCGGGGGTAGAGCAATAGGCAATTTCCGGCCAGCTTCTAGCCAAAATCTGATGGCCTGGTAAGATTGGTCATGGATCTGCATCTATTGAACCAAAGGTCTACCTCTGACAATTTTACTCTGCCTAAGATTAAGGATATCATCTTTCAATTGCAGACATTGTAAAGTTGCTAACGAAGTTCGATTTGCGTCAAGCCTACTATAATTTACCAATCAGCGAAGAAACAATGAAGTATTTTACTATTACTTGCCCGCTTGGTAATTATAGCTTCAACTATTTAATACAGGGGCACAAATGCTCTTCAAGTGCCTTCCAGCGCCTCATGTCAATCTTACTTGGAGATTTAAGGAATGTTTTTGTATATTTGCATGACATACTGATCATTAGTTTGACTCTTGAAGAACATGTTGGAATATTGGGAATGGTTTTGGAGAGATTAATGTATATGAAGATCTTCATGAACCCTAAGAAATGTTTGCTGGCAGGTCAGAAGAGTTGGAATTTCTTAGGCTTCTACATTGGGGAAAAGGGAGTTTGGCCTAGCCAAGAAAAGATCAATGCAATTGTAAATGTGCAAAACCCAACAACCCATCAAACAGCTTAGGGGGCTTTCTTGGCCTGTACAACTTCTGCCGAATTAACATAGCCGGGGCGGCTCAATTATTGCAACCCTTAATAAGGATGTTGAAGGGTAAGCCCGCTTTTCCACCGAAGAAGATTTTCTGAGGGGTAGAGACTGAGGAGCCTCAGGAACTTTAAAAGCAACGATAATGGAGGCTACCTTGTTGTTCATTTCCTAACTTGAAGAGGACTGAGCTGCAAATTATACACGAAAGTAAGCGAGTTTACGGTGGCGATGCTAATAAAGAGATGGTGGATGGAACGGTCACGGAGGGAAATAGAGAGGTAACATTGAAACTGAGGATGTGGTTGTTATAAGGTGTTATATGTTGTGTTTTTTGGATAAAATCATCAGTGTTTTTTAGATGAGAGGGGGAGTATGTCTAAGTAAAGGTTTGACCTGTTTAGACAACCAAGAAGATAATTTGTAAGCTACAGAGTTTGTGTTGGAGGTGATATCTCGTACAGGGTTATTTTGTTTATGAATTTTTGGGATGCCATAAAATTGTGAGAGACGAGGGAGGCTAGGTTTTAAGTCAGTGAGAAGGTTGGGAAAATCTTTAGTGATGTGTTTATGTTTTTGGTTGAACATATTGTGGGAGTTTTTAGGAGGATTTTTGTTAATAAGAGTATAAGTAGTGTTATCGTTAAGTAAAATATTGCATTTTGAGATGTAGTCATTTTCCTGATGAAAAAACTGAGTTGCTATTGTACACGAAGGTAAGCGAGCTTATTATTGCTTAGTGATCTGATAGCATCTTAGGAGGGTGACGATCAGACGAGAGTTTTCGCACTATACAGCACAGTATTGAGAGATGCGGAAGTGACACTACCGCAGTTGGTTAAAGAATTGCTGTGCGCCAACAACAGTTTGCAAAAATATGCTTACCTGATTGACAATAGGAGAGTCAAGGTCTGCACCAGCAATAATGGACTAATTACGAATTAATACAAGGAAGAGTGCCACCAAAAATACATAATTTGGGAGATGAATTTACTGAATTCTATTGCAAATTTCGACTTTGAATTTAAATTGGTCTCCAAAACCAAAAATAAATTTGCAATAATTTTGACAGAATTAGCTAGCGAAAGAAATAAAATTTTAGAAGCTGAAGAATCTCACTTGCAGATAGCTTTTTTGGGAAATGAAGAGTAGGGGTGTCTCTCTTCTCCAAATTTGGTTACCATGGAAACGGATTTGAAATTGGGGGAGAAGCTTAGTGATTTGAATTCTCTAAATTCCGTAGGAAAAGGAATGAGTCTTTTAAATAGAACTACGAAGGAACGGGAGTTGCTGGCATACTATAATAAATAATAGTTTAATAATAATAATAATAATAATATAATAATAATAATAATAATAATAGAGTAATTAATATAATTAATAATAATAAGTAATAATAATAAATAAAAATAAATAATAAATAATAATATATAATAATAATAATAAAAATAATTAATAATAAATAATAATAATAATAATAATAAATAGATAATAAATAATAATAATAATATAATAATAATAATAATAATAAATAATAATTAATAATAATAATAATAATAATAATAATAATAATAATAATAATAATAATAATAATAATAATAATAATAATAATAATAATAATAATAATAATAATAATAATAATAATAATAATAATAATAATAATAATAATAATAATAATAATAATAACAAGACTGATAAGAGCAATATGCTATGAATTTAAAATTTTTTTTTTTTTTCCGTTTTTTTTTTCGGGGAAATACGATAATTGTCAGTAAAGAAAGGGTTAAGCGGGAAAATGAAAAAGATCCAAGAGGGTATAGATTTCAGGGAAATAGCAATCGAAGAAGAGACTGATATATAAAGAACTTGATAAATGGAAGGGAAGCTACCAGATTGAAGGCCTGCTACAAAGAGTTCGTCAATCTGGACTAGGAGCTGTCTTTGGCAGTCGACATTTCTACAGGTAATTCTAGGATCTTGATACCGGAAAATCTGGTGGATGATGTCATAGGGAAAATACATAATACGAATCATTTGGGAATTAACAGGACCTTGACTGTTCTAAGGGCGGATTTCTTATTTAAATTTATGCATAGTAGAGTAAAAAAATCATACCGAGTTGTGACATGTGTTAGAAAAATAAAAGCGTTATTAAGATATCTCCAGAATTTTGGTAGATTTAAGGAGATCTCAGAAACGTTCGACACGCTGCATGTGGATTTATTGAAGCTACCGTATAGTATGGGTTTCAGTTACTTGCTAGTCTTCATTGACAGATTTAGCAAGTATCCATTCGCTTACCCCTTAAGGCAGGCGACGGTAACCTTTCTGCTAAATATAGTGTGATATAGTAAAATAGTAAGTGAGATTTTTCCGTTCAAAAGCTCAATAAAAAGGCTCATCTCATACCGCAGGACCCAGTTCACTGCCAAACAGTTTAATGACGTTGGGAATCTACTTAATATCGATAATATCGTGACAACGGCTAACTCACCTAACGTGAACGGACTGGCAAGAAAAATTAAACCAGACACTCGTAGTGACATTAAGGTGTATGGTGAACGATAGTGCGAATGAAGGGTTAAAATGGCCGGAAATGTTGCCCTGGGCATTGTACTGTTTGAGAATTAGCCCTTTGAAAGAGCAGGGGGTTACTCCCAGTGTGCTCATGTTTGGTCAGAATTTATCTGTGCCAGGAAGCTTATTACAGAAAGAGGAACTCATTGCTACGGTCAGCCAAAGTGCTTATTTGAAGAAACTAGTAGCGTTAATGCGTAGTCCTTTGGCATAACATGTTGTATATAAAAATAAAAATATATTCGTTCCAAAAGACCTTCACAAAGCAAAGTTCGTGTTAGTAAGAAACCAACAATACAATGTGGGGAAATTGGCAGAGAGAAACTAAGGACCTTATCGGGTATTACGGTTAAACAGGGAATAATGCTTATATTTTAAAGCAGGAAAAGGAAACCGTAGAAAATTTAAGAAATGTGAGAATTTATCATAATATAACCGACGGGAGCGCTGGGATCCAAGAGAGAAATAAAGTAAAATAAGAAAAAAAGAAAAGAGAAAAAGGGAAGGGGACTTCTTATTTCTGAATGCATTGCTTGACAGTAGTTGAATTGATACTCTTATCCTTCCAAAAAAAAACTTCCTTTTCTTTCCTCTATTTGATACTATGGACGAAGTGCATGTAAACAAACTTTAATGATTATGAATAAAACCTCACGATTTCTTTACAAAAATGTCACAGTAAAAAGGTTGCAATAGATGAGTTAAATTAGTCAAACCCCGCCTGACGGGAATTGAGGAGATCTGTCTATATATTTTGTAATAATGTGCTGTAGAAGTAGAATTTTGTGTTTCTTTATAATAGTGTTAAATCATGACTCAAAAAAAAAATTTGTTTTCCTGGACCACTATGATTGAGGGATCAAGGGGAACTCGCTTGATTCTCTCAAGCGATTTTCTCTCTCCGGGAATCACCATATGTGAGGGCAGGATTCCTGCTTTCACTATAGCTAAGTACACCTGCTATATAGACATGTAACCACTACTCAAAGGGTTTCCTGTACACTAAACTTTAATTGCTATTTTTGTTATATAAGGAACTATTAACGATTGTATTTTGTGTAACAATTTCAAATATTGTAAGGGGAGTCACGAAGGGTGACACCCAGGAGAGAGTGCCTAGGATGAGGGAATTTTAGGGTGGGGAAGTTAGTTAGAGCTCAGAAGCCCAGGAGAAGGGACGTATTAAACGATCAGAACCGTAAGAGCCGGAAAATTAGCTGAATCTTTTTACAACTGTGAATCGAGTGATTAAATAATTTGAATCTTAAATTATAGAAGAAGGGGTATAAGAGCGCCATTATATGATAGCCGGCTGATTATCATTAATTAAAATATACTATTTGTGTTAACTATTTGCTTTGATATGAACTATTAATCATTTTGAACCATTGAAATTATCAGTGCCAAATTTGATTTAATTAATCTTAAGAAATAAAAATAAGAAGGAACTCTCTCTCTTTCATATCCTCTGTACATAATTTGTTATAGTTTGCACATTATATATATATATATATATAATATATATAAATAGTATTATATAATATATATATATATATATTATATATAGTTTAATATATATATATATATATATATATATAATATATATATATATATATAATATATATATATATATATATATATATATATATATATATATATATATATATAATATATATATATATATATATATATATATATATATTATATATATATATTATATATATATATATATATATAAGTATATAATATATATATATATTCAGGGCGCGTATACATATAGGGTAGGTCGGGTAGGTAGCTCCCACCCAATATTTTTTAGGTTTTAAATAATTGAAATTAAATTGTAAAAGTATACTAAATTATTAAAAACTTTTATATAAAAGTTAAAAAAAAGAAGCTATTTTTCATCATAAATTTGAAATAAAAAAACAACCACAATAATAAGAGCTATAATAATAATTGAATTCATTAGAAATTCTCCGCTCCTACTCTGATCTTAGGAAGTAAAAATCTTTGCCCCGGGTGGACGAATGACGTCATTGTTTACATCAACTTATAAGGGAGCGGGCTAGTCTGTTCTACCTATAATAAATCGATAAAATAATCGATAAATATATTTGAAACTTTTCGTTCTCTTTCCGTAAATATTTACGAAATGTTTGGCTTGGTGAAGTTTGTTTGAAATTTTTGTATAAAATGTGTCTGATTGTTATATATTTTAAATATTAATTTTATATAACTTTATTTAAGTGGTATTTAGCATTATATAATAAAATAAGTGAAATAATGCATATAAAGGAGTAAGTGTAGATTTTATAATTAAAGAAAAACGCGTTAAAAACTTATCTATAAAACGACAGCTCTATTTTTAAAAATGATAGGCCTAAGGAAATTACTCAATTGGAATGTCGATTTAAAATTAAGTATTGGTAAATATAATGTAAACAAGCTTTCATACAAATAAATAGGTACGTTATTTATAATATTTTAAAATATTTTTTTCCATGTTTTAGTTAGCTATATATACATATTTATATTTAGATATATATATATATATATATATATATATATATATATATATATATATATATATAAATATATTATATTTTTATATTCTACATATATATATATATTATATATATTAATATATATATAATTATATATATATATATTATATAATATATATATATATATATATTATATTATAAAACGCGCCTACCCAAGTGTATTCTTCCAGGTACGCCACTGATATATATATATATATATATATATATATATATATATATATATATATATATATGATAATATATATATATTATATTATATATATATAGTAATATACTTATATATATATATATATATATATTATATTATATATAATATATATATATATTAAATATATATTATATATATAATTATATATATAATATATTATATATTATGTTAAACTTCACGAAATATTTTAAATTCTTCTACTGCAACACTCTAGAAAAGATCTCATAATCTCTTTTCATTTTTCCAAAACCATCATTCTTTTGTGGTATTTTCAATGCTTGCCACCAAGAATGATTTTTTTAATTCTCAAGATACAGTTGGCAAACTCACCTACCATTTCTCTCTCTACAATGACCTTGAGCAAATGATGCAGTTCCCTACCAGTTTTGCTGCTCGTCTTGCAAATGATCACAATATTCTTGGTGTTTTTAAAGCGTCTAATCATTCTTCTTATTCTGTTAAACTCTTTCCAACTCTGGACTCCTCTCATCATCTTAACATTTCTTCTTGTTCTACTTCTTGAAGTCTTCTGCAGAAAGTGTTCCCGCCCATATTAAGGAAAAGTTTTTGGAATTTTGGTGATGTTAACAAATAGGATTTGATGTAGTAATTCTTTAATTGCTCTTTAGAATGTTCAATGAGGTCGGTCTCTTAGAGCAAATTACCAAAGTGATTCCCTCTGGCATGAAGGCGTACATTCCATAATTCTTTCCCTTCAACTAAACACAAGAAACTTTGACTTAACTCTGCTTGTTCTCGTTCTTTTGGCTGAAGGGATGTTGTTTAAATGAATTACATACAATTGTCTTCAAAGTCGAGATACTTATGCACAGATATGCAACCGGTTTTTAAGTGACATTTCCACCATTTATAATTCCTTTCAATTTGAAAGGCTTCCAAATAATCTTCAAGTAACTGCTACTAGAAAAACGGCCTTGTACAACTAATGTGACAATATTCTCGCATTTTTAATTTAGACCGAAAAATTGGAATTGTTTTCAATGCCACAAAAACTTTACTGATTTATCTATTTACTAAACAAATCTTCCATAAAACTATATCATCCTTTTTGAAAATACCAGGGGTTGGCAAGGGCTACTGTAAACATAGCGGTGATAGCGATAATGCTGTTTCAAATAGCTCCGCTAGCGATAGTTTTAAAAATAATAGCTAACGATATTATAAAAGTAAATACATAATTACACACTGTTATCAATATAGGTTTATATAGAGAACTAATATATTTAATATATTCCTTTTTCAAAAAAACTAATAAACACACATATACACACACAAACACGCACACACGCATACACCCCTATACACCTTCACACACCCGCTGATATATATATATATATATAATATATATATATATATATATATAATATATATATATATATATATATATATATATATATATATATATATATATATATATTATATATATATAGTCGTCCCACGTAGAACGCGGCGTCTTGATATACCGCGGTTGGTAAAAAGATAATAAAAAGAAAAAGTAAAATTACAAAAATGCAAAAATAAAATTATAATTCTGTAATACTGTAAATATAAAAGGAAAAAAATACAAAATATAAAATATAAAAAATATCAAAGTAAATGAAAACAAAAATATAAAGTATAAAAAAAATTAATCAAGAAATTTATAAAGGTTTATACATTGTATACTTTTTTTCAGTGATGGGACGATTCCAAATTTCCAGCCGATGCCGATTCCGATACCGATACCAGTCACAAGTGCCGATTCCGATTCCGATTCCGATTCCGATTTCCAATTATTTATATGTATATTTATATATATATAATATATAATATAATATATATATATATATATATATATATATATATAATATTATATATATATATATATATATATATATAAGTTATATATATATATATATTATATAGTATATATATATATATTATATATATATATATATATATATAATATATATAATATATAATATATATATTATATATATATATATATATTATACCATTGTAACATTGGATTGAATTAGGTTAGTAAATGAATCACATTCCACAATATTATTTCACATTAGTAACCATATGGATGTCTAACCTGTCTTAGATATTTATCTTTTTCTTTCTTTTCTTTCTTTATCTACCTTCTATTTTCCCAAGAATGGGAGTAAGGTGCGTGACAGAGCATCGAAAGAAAAGCAGTTAGAAAGAACTGACAAAAGTCGTGAAAGAAATCTCAGCCTTACCGGCCCCTCAGTACCATTAATTAGTTGAGAACTCGTACTCAGTCAGAAATCCACCCAAAGCTTACATTAAACAGCGGACGGGGACCCCACCATGTAGATCGTCAATGTAAGGGCGTTCATCCCTTGGCCCAGTTGGGGCCACAACCATACCCCCTCACAATCCCCCGCCAATCACTCCGTTACACACCTTCTTTCTCGCCTCTACCACACTTCACATTTATCTCTCTGCAAACATTCCTTTACTGAACTCAATCACACTTTTTCTTCGGTCTTCCCAGCCAAGTCGCGTTCCACACACTCGCCACTTACCACTCTCGCCTTCAACAACGATATCATTCATCCTTTCCACTAGGAACAAACCATCTCAACTTACTTTCATTTATTCCTCTCATTTACCCCTTGCTTCACACCACACAACTCTCTAACTCGTTCATTCCTCTTTTTACCAATTCTTCTCACACCTTACGCCACGCTCCTAAGATTTGTCCATCTGAACACACATTTTCGAAACTTTAGATCTAATACTTTCTTAGTCGCAGACCCATAGTCTCACTACTATACAATAACACAGTAACAATATACCCTCATGTAAGACCCTTAGCACACTCAAGACCTCTTAGTCCCCATTTTACATTCCACAACGATTTAATGCACCAGCCAACCTTCCTGCCATCCCACAACACATTTCCTACTACCCTCTGCATCGTCCGTTCCCTTCTCTTCACAACATATTACCCTAAAATATTTAACTCAGACCCACTTGATTACAGCTGCTCACCATCTTAACATAACTTCACACTGAGGACTGTCCTCACTCACAACCATAACCTCTACTCTTATCCACGTTAAACTTTCAAAGGCCCCCCTTTTACACAGCCTGCCAAAATCTGCTCTACCAATCCTTCTCAAACTCTCTTCAGATTCGCCACACAGAACCAAAATCATCCGCAATATAATAGTAGGGCACCCTCCACTTCATCTCCTTCCTCCCATTAGTTCCAACACTAATTTCCTGCCATCCCCACCTCGAATTCTTTCAAAAAAAAAAAAAAAAAAAAAAAAACCCCATCCAATATATACAATTGAATAACCAAGGAGAGATAAAACACAACCCTGTCTCACTCCGCTATTATCCTAAAACCAAATCACCATTGACACCATTATTCTTACACACGCTTACCAACTTCATATATCACTAACACCTGCCATAAGCCTTCCCTATTAACTCTCATCGCCTGGTGCTGCCAAATCCATAAAACCTAAATACAATTTATTCTTCTTCTCCCCATTTTCTCAATCATTTTATTCAATGTAAAGATTTGATCAACACACATCCTCTACCACTCCTAACAGCACCTTGCTTCTTCCGCCAATCAGTCCTTCAGTCACTCGACGCACTCTTTCGACCAAAATACCCAAGCATATATCTTCCCTACAACACTCAATAAACTAATTCCCCTATAATTTCTACAGTTCCCCTTTCTCCCTCACCCTTATATAAGGGTACTATTACCGCTCTCCTCCAATCCCTTGGGAACAACTATACCTACCATAAACCTTATTACACAACTTTCCAAATTCCAATCAATCACCATCTCGCCTCCATTCTTGATCATTTCACCAGTAATTTCATCTATACCTGCAATTTACCATTCTTCAACTTTCTCACTCTACCCATTACCCCCTCCTTACTAATAACCTCATCCCCAAAATACCTATTCCTTCTTGCACCATCAAACCCACACACATTCATTATCACCTCTTCATTACTGCTAAAATTATACAGATTTTCGAAGTGTTCTTTCCAAACTCCCTTCACATCCATTTTCATCAGTTACAAAAGCACCATCCCTATTCATTATTCTAAGCAGGGTATTCCCCTTATTCTCATTTTTCTTAACCTTTCGCGCTCCTTCCACGAAGAGCTTCCTATTCCCTTGTATGTCCCCAATTCATCCTCCTTCCAAACTGTCTATTTACCTCTTTTCTCCTAAGTATGCACCTTTTAGTATTTCTTTTTCCTCCTTATATAATTCCAAGCATCTTTCTCTTTTGAGACCATCATTTGTTTTTAGTACATTCAACCATGCTTATTTTTACCTTTAACCGCTTGCATCACCTCTTCATTCCACCATTCACTGTTAACATTTCTTACTTCCTACTTTTAGCACATCCACTCTCTCTCCTTTGCACTACACATACTCTTTTTTATCTTATATATATATTATATATATATATATATATATATATATATATATATATATATATATATACTATATATATAAATAATTATTATATAATAAGTATATATATAATATATATAATATATATATATATATATATATATCATATATTATGCAAATTTTGTTAAATCAACTAATTTTAGATATTAAAACCTAATAAATTAATGTTGTAGAAATTCTCATTATATTTTATCTTTGCCTAAAAAATAATTAGTAATTAACCTTTTATTTAATTAACCTACTGAAAAATAAGGCAAATATTTAAAACTCTTTACAATAAATGGAACAATTGTGTGTCATTTTTTTTTTTGTTAAAAACAAAAAATTTCCCTTTTTAATTTACTGAAAAGTAAGGATCTGCAAAGCAAAAAATTATCATTAATTATTGTAGGTCAGCATGCTGGCGTAAATTGTAGTGCAAAAAACATTAGCATCTCTCTCCCCCGTTTCTGAGTCATTCCGTTTTTTTAGGAGAATTAAATTGTACCTCCAATTCGGGAAGAGATCCTATTCACTTCACGGAAAAGGCAGGTGGTGACGCTTAAAATATTTAATCTAGCCAAGGACACCCAAAATGCTTGAAGGCACTTTATTCGATTGGACCACCATTTAAGAGACTTTCTGAATTTTTAATGTTTTCATTATTTTTATATTGGACTGATTTCTACTTTATAACATCTTCAATTTTTTTTCAATATATGTGTCTTTCTCACCTTAGAAATGAGTTTCTTTTTGCTGTTTTTCAAAATCTTATTTTCCTCTTTAATATTCCTAAAACAAAAGCTTCTCAAAAAACTGAAGTTAAACATCAACATCTTCAGTATTTCATTTTTTCGCCCTATGTCTGTTTGATAAATGAGCGAAGATCTGAAGATATTAGGTTGTAAAGGTAGTGGAAACTGTTTTCCCGTTTCCCTTTATACAAACACTTATATCTTCGCCACATCCATTGCTTAACGGAATATACTTTTCAACTGTTTTATTGGTTCATATTCATCCTCAAGGAATGTAGGTTGTTACAAGGTCCATTGGATCAAGATTAGGTGCAAAGCACAAGATTCATTCTTCAATTCAGTATAAGTAAAAAGCCTAAATTTTATTTTTTTACTGAACTTTGTTTCCTATGCTGATACTGTAGCACCCAAGTCCCTCAAATAGTCCTTTTTCTAGACTCTTTTCAAAAAAAAACTGCAAATCACTTTCCTATTTGGGATTATTGCCGATGCCATTGATTCCTTGTGGCCCAATAAATTTGTACAATCAACAAAATTATTAAGTATTTTTAGCAATTTTTCAAGAACTTTCCGTGGTTTCTAAGCATGCAGGTTTTGAAAGATCATCACTTCAATATGAAATGAGAGCCGTCTTTCTGTTCAAAAATTTTGAAAGCATATGAGCTATTCTGGTTTGTATATCCTGAATAAATCTGTGCTGTTGTAAATTAAATCTAGTTTGATATTCTTCATACTTGGCAATGGCTTGAGGCGAGTGATTAAAATGACCCTACGATTTGTTTGCATTATGGAATATTTACTTTTCTACGTCTCTTTTGCTTCAATATGTCATTCCATGAGGAACTAGTGTCAAGAGTGATAAAAAGCAAGTAATCCAGTTTATTCCTCTTGTGTTAACTCCTACAGCCATATAGCGTGCTTATCCCTTACTATAACCATGAATTTTATTAGCAGGAATATTGAATTCTTTCATAACATTTGAAGACAATCACTATATTAGATGCTGTGTGAGATACGCGAAAAGGTGTGAAACTCGAGGATAGCATTTATATTCAATAGCTCCAATTTATTACAAAGCCTACAAGGAAAATATTTCACTGCTCACTTACGAGTTCAGCGGCGTATATATTACCCAAACATATTACCCTAACATGACTTACGAAACATATGGCCAAATGTTGCCTCACCATGACTGTTCTGAAAATTCCTAACAGATATCTTTAGGGGGGGCTCTACGTCACACGCCATGCGCCGCTCAAATCCAGTTAAGGTCTTTTAATTAAATAGAATTAAGGAAGAACTGAAATTAAAAATTCAATACGAAATATTGTCTTTGAAATATTATAAAGATCGAATTTAAATTATTTTCAGATTGTATACCAAAGAATCGGTCAAAGAATCGGTATAATTTTGCCGATTCCGATTCCGATTCCTGAAAAACAGCCGATTCCTCCGATGCCGATTCCGATTAATCGTCCCATCACTACTTTTTTTATTTAAAAAAACATTTTTTTGTTAAATTCAAAATCATGTAAACCTCAAGGACCTTTCCCAAAAGAAGCTGTAACAAATAAAATATTTTGTATACTGCACTATAAGGAACATAATATCTGCGTATCTATTCATTATTGAAAATAAATAAAATGTAGTAGTTGTCACTAATTCTGCAGTCCCCAGGTTTGCAGGCGGAAAAGCTCGGCCTTGTCTATTCAGGTGGAAAAGCTCGGCCTCGTCTACGCAGCTGGAAGGCTCGGCTTCTTTTAAAGCCGGAGAGGGAGAGCCAGGCTTCTTTGTAAGCCGGAGAGGGAGAGCCAGGCTTCTTTGTAAGCCAGAGAGGAAAAGCCAGGCTTCTTTGTAGACTGGTGAGGTGGTCCAACTTCTTGTAGAGTTTCTTCTTCTTCCTGGCTTCGTAGGTCGGATCTGATATTTCAACTTATTGTTCAAGTTATCTCTTTAATAGTAGCTAAGCGCTACGACTTATCTCTTTTTAAGGCTAATAAAACAAAAGCAGAAACACCAGATTGTTTATTTTTAACAAAAAAGTCGTACAAAGTTATAATAAAAAAAGTTACGTAAATAATATTTAAGTTTTTTCAATTACAAAATAATATTAAATATTTATATTGACAAATTTATCAACTTTTATTTCATTTTTAAATAATATTTTATACATATTAAAAAAAACTAAATTTCATGGTCTAACTTTTATAAAAATAGATAATTTTAAATATAATAAAGCGAAAAATTGCCAAAACTCCCGATAGATGGAGTATGCCTTCACTTTCTGAACATTAATTGAAAAACCAAAATGGCCTTCATATTTAAAAGTTTATAATTTAAAATTCTTTAAATTTTTCTCGTGATCGTTCAAACGAATCTGAAAATACTCTTCCTTGATAATTATCAAGTGTTTATATATTATATTAATTATATAATGGAATAAATATTTAACTTGCAGATTACTAATTAAAATATAATATCATATATCGAAACTTATAGAAAATATTATTGTAATTACAAATTAGTATCATCGTATACGTATTAGATACGTTCTCATAATACTGAATGTGAGTAAAAAAAAATAATCAAATAATAATGAAAAAATATCTAAATAAAATCACAAAATGATTTATTATTTCTTCACAAATAATCTAAAAATAGATCACCAACCTCACTAGTAATAAAAGCTAATAATTCAAGGTTGGGTAGTTATATTATTTATCATAGCGTTATATTATAAGTGTATTATAGAAATTTTTAATTCTTATTTTTTGGGTATTCTGATAAATTTACGAACATATTTAATATTACTGAGAATTTATATTAGTTTAAATAATTTTTTTTAAAAAATTTAAAACGTGATAAAGTACTAATATTAGAAGTTAGATATCATCCTATACGTGTAAATATAAAAATAAACAAGATCTTTATAACAATATATATAAAATATTCAATCTTTTTACATAATCAAATGTAAGAGAGTATAGTAGAGTGGTGTTATAAGTGTATATGAGTCAGGAAACTATAATGATGATTATAACTCTCTCTCTTCTGAATTTCTGAGTGTGTTGCTGAGTTCCGTGATGTCGCATATTCAACTTCGGGCAAATTATTTTCGTGTTTGTTTGAAAATGAATGTATTAAAACTGATATGAGACACTTATTTCACAATATGAGCTCAACAGATTATATTACATCTTTTTGTTCTATTATTATAATAATCATTTTATATATTATTTATTATTTAATATTTTTCTTACTATTTATCATATATTTATTAGCCAATTATCTGCTACTTTACAAAATATAAAGAAATATGAATAATTTCGTATAAACTTTATGAATTTTGAATAGAAAATACAATTGGTTTCTATTATATATTTGAATTAATACTCGGTGACCTAAAGCTTACCCGTAAGCCAGCTCCCCCGGTAGTTGTGTAGGATAGTCCTGTATTATACCTGAATAATAATATTATAATATATATAATATATAATATATATTAATTATATTAATATATATAACTTAATATCATATATATATATATTAATATATATATATAATTATATATATATTAATATAATATATATATATTATATATAATATATATTATATATATATATATAATATATATATATATATATATATATAATATAATTATATATTATATATAATATAAATATATTATATATTATATTAATAATATAAAGCCCTTGCGTATTATTCATTATAAATTTTAAGTTCATATTTAAAA
>JABUQX010058193.1:57500-74280 GCA_015478945.1 Trachelipus rathkii | reverse complement strand
ACTATCACTACTTAATTATATGTACTTGCGCCATAATATTATATCACATGTGCTGATGAAACCAGTCATTCAAAATGACCTATTTACAAAGTTGAGAAGTCTAACAGCTTTTCTGGATTAAAAAAGAACATTTTAAAACTTTTAGAAATTATTAGCAAAGAAAAGTTTTTAATTTGTCTCTAACCTAGGCTATACTTAAGAATTTGTAATTTTATTTTTTGTTTTTCTAGGGATTTCTTTTTTTATAGTAGCTATATATATTTTCATTTATAAAAAGTAAATATTTTGGAATTTTTAAGTTCTCTTTAATTAGGTTCAAATATTTTTTATTAATTAAAAATTTTCTTGTCACTTCAATATAATATTTTTACTGCATTATATTAATTTTCATAAAATTAATTTTAAAATAAAAATAGCATTCAAACCATATAATTTATAGGTATAACATTACCTATCCTATCCCTGAAAAATGCAATATTAAAAATATATTACTACCTATATAATTCAATATATGGTATGAATAAATGATACCCTTAAATTACAATATTACAAACTAGGAACAGATCATATTTAACATGGTTTCTGAAAACTACAGCAAGATCAGAATTTATATGAAACATCCAGGCATATAAATCTCGGTAGATATTTAGATAGTCTATAATATATAGTATATATATACGTAATATATATAAATAATATACTATTATATAATACTATTATATATATATATATTCAGTAAACCCAGTACTTATAATAAATATTTATTATATAGAAAATTATTATATATATATTTACACGTATTTATTATGTGGTCTTGTGGTGTACGAACGACACCATTCATCGCAATCACTTGTGTGTTGGTTTGAGGCACGGGATATATCCCCAATTGTATGTGTCACGTAAGCTAATATTAGCTATTGTATCCTCACCTAGTGAGTAGCGAGTATAATAGTAGTAGTGATACAGAACTATTTATACTAGTATATATATATATATAGGTCATATTATATTATAATTATATATATTTATATATATATATAATGTCAAGTGTGTGTGTATTATTATTAATATGATATATATATATATATTAATATATATTAAATATATATATAACATAAAGCTTACATTTACATACTTCCATATTATTTAAACTTATAGATAAAACTGATACAAAATATATTCCATAAAAAGTCCTATTATATAATTATCTAATATATATATAATGTCCCCTCCAAACGTAACAAACTCACGGTGCACAATCTAAAAACATGATCAATGTAAAACTAGAACCTATTGTTGACGAGAACTTAGTATTATATATATAATATGTAATATCATATATATATATATGATAATATAATACTAAATAATCTAAAGGATATATGTAGTAGCTGTCCAAAGCAATATAACCATCAAAGTATATACTAATAAAACGTGAACACCAGTACGCCACTCATTCATATTATGTCTACTATCGTCGTAGGTAGGGGGTGAATAATTAAAATATTGTATATATCGGTGATATATATATGCTGATTATATGTTAGAGCATCCTACAATGATCACTGTGTATACCAATCGTGTGGGGGGTGACGCCGTATAGGACCAGAATATCAGACCTACATACAGTAACTATTATATAACTATACACGCTATAATACAATTTAATCACCTCATACTTGTCCCTATATATTTTTATCAAATAATATTTATTATTTAAACTTATTTAATCTAATTATTATGAGTACTTACTTATCCTCAAGAATTCTGACGAAGATATCTTAGTATTATTATTATATACTATATTTATATATATTATATATATCTGTGTCCTTGCTGTTTCACTTTCCGATACCAGCATATAATACCTACATCTCAGATCCCTATCCATTTCGATGCTATTTAGTCTCAATAACCTCACGATGCACTACATCTACGCCTTGCATCACACGCTTTGCTTCCTGTATATTACAAAGCCAGTCGCTCGTCGTCCAATCCTTCCTCCGATCGAATACTCAACGCACCATATGCCCACACCCCATTTCTAGCGAAACACTAGCGTGCATCTCCTCCCTCCCTCTTAACAAGGTTTTCTTGACATAACTTATCCTCTCCCCCGTTCACTGCCTCACACTGAGTTTACAAACTTCAAATACGTTAATTATAGCATACAGTCTAAACATAGACACTACAAGAAGCCAACGCAACGTAGAACATGTGTGTGTGTGTGTTGTCCGGTAAAAGTTCACACTATTATTGGGTATCCAGTCGATATAATTTTTTTCTTAATTTGACCGAAGCCATAATGAAAGTAATTTGAACAGGTCTATAAATATTATTAACAAATATTCATAACAACAAAGAAAAATATAAATATTAGAAGTATAATACTAAAATTACAAAAATACAAATAATAATACAAAATACATAAAAAATCTTAATATTCATGTAATTTTGATGGGGGAAAAAGCAAATATTCATATTATTTATTTGGGGACATTCCTTTATTGTTTGTCCTTAAAATCTTTTATCTTTCTCGTGCTAATTTATTGTTACAGTTACGATTCATCTCACCACTAGTGTAAACTCACTCCAGCAGATATAAAATAACAAAATATCAAAGAAACTTCACACATCACTTCACACATATAGTGATATAAACATCTTTTTTTTTATCTAGAACAGAAATGTAGTCCGGAAGTATATATATAAATGGTCACGTCGATTGTCTGTCCTGTCATCCTTAAGTATATAGAGTCTGCTGCCAATTATTAATGTAACCTTATAAACACAAAACACTGCATACGCCGACCATGTACTAGGCTGAACTTGCTAAGACCTCTCACGCTTAATATTTTTCTTCTTTGGTGAAAACCTTAGCTTAAATCACTTACCGTTCTCGTAATGTCAGTTCACTGTCTCTTTATATATATATCCGCTCTATCTGTACTGCCTTATATATTGTAGACCTTCCAATTTGCCATAGTCCAGATTTTAATCACAATTAGGCACATGGATTAGCTCTTCCATCACTCCCAAATAATTTGCTTCTCTACGGCAGCAATACTTATTTGCTCAACATAGGTAATATACACTCTGTCTACTACATTAAATTTCTATTACTATAATCGGAAATATTCTGTGTTGCATTAAAGTTCTCACAAATTTTTGATTTGCTATTCTATAACTTTATAACTCATACAAGTTTATCTTTGGCAAAGTCATGCTAATTTTTGAGATTTTCAATCACATATTAATTTCCCTTTGAAATATCATTGCCCAAAAGCGCTTATTACATATGCCCACCCATATTTGAAAGCCCGATCCTCAGTCCTATTCATTCTATTTAATTAAACTTCAACAATTCTGCGTCTCTTTCTATTAACCCCTCGTTCAACCCTACTCTTATATTATCTTTGAAGTATTATTTCTGCTGATAGTTGAGTTCCGATTTTTATTGCTATTAGATTTATATTTCATGGTCCTATTTCTTATGCATAATTTGCTTCTTCAATTATAATATTTGAGTACGGTTTCAAACCAAAAGATACCATACACAGTTTGTTGGCTTTGTGATATAGTAGTTATATAAAAAGAATCTATTATCCTCTGATATTATCTATATATTTTATTTGGAAGTGTGTTGTAAAGTTATAAGCAATTATATGTTAGTACGTACTCAATACTTATTTTAGACGATATTTATAAAATAAATAAAACTTGTTGATTGAATTCTTTAAATGACATAATATGCAGTTTTTGATAGTAATACTGTATAGTATTTCGTAACCTTAATTAAACTGACATTCCTACTTGCATACAACAATGAGTTAGTGATAATGAATAATAATTGATTCATCAAGAAATCAAACGGTTGCGTCTAATTGATTATGAGATATCAAGTCAGATATAAACCTTCTGGTTGCTCATGAACATAAACGTATATATCAAAAGTTATTGTAGGGAATACGATCGTACCTTAAATATTATTGAAGTGGAGAGCGAACTTCCACACAAGCGACTTACTATGTACATACATACTATATTACACTACAATCAATACTTTATCAACAACTAATTTTATAACACTCACTTATTATTAATCCCACCTCACACTCTATTTTAATAAGTAACTATTACCTAACCACCTCCTTATATAATATCCATATAATTAATTCAATATACTAACAACATCTAGTCCATATCACTCAATTATAAATCATATCAAATATATTTAATTATATTAATTAATTTATTTATATATATTATTATTATTATTAATTTAAATTTATATATATTAATATTATTTAATTTATATTTATTACAAAATTATTTATTTATTATTTATATTTTATTTATATAATTAATTTAATTAATATATTATTGTATATTATATTTGATTATATTATATATTTTATTATTATATTTTTTATAGTTATTATATTTAATTATTAATTTTTTAAGTTTATTTTAATACTTATTATATATTTGCTAGTTATATTAGATAGAGGTGTGTGTATGTCGCTTATAAGTAAATTTGATGGAGTCAACAGTAAGATACTGCATCTATACTAATAACTAACTATATATTAATATTCTAGAATTATGATAATACAAGTGCGGATACGTAAATTCATAAAAGGGTTTTTTAATACTATAACTATTAATTATGAATATCAATTTTATATCACCCATACACATAATATATCACTATTTATTATTTATTCTCTATTTATTTATTTTATATCTATTATATTGACTTCCACATTAATTTATCCGATCGTACAAACAGTACTCATGTAATCTCACAATATACTCATATATACATATATATATATATTTAAATATATACAATATTATTATATATAGATATACCTAATCTCATTCTATAATTATATCTCGAGATGAGTCGATTAATCAGTATTCAATCCCTCCATATACTAATATATATGCATAGATACTTCTATTCTCTGCACCCGAAACTCCTTTCCCAAAACACCACTCAATATCCATCATCATGAACTCTATTTATTCGTTTAACTCTCTCTAAATTAGAATAAATATACTCCCAATACAGGCAAACAGGCTTCATAATTGCCCTCTCAATTAGTGATCAATATCATATCATTTATTTACTTAATAAACTAAAGTAAATATTCGGAATGGTGAATCCTCTTACTCATTATCTTTGATTTCCATTAATTATTGTCTATATATATATATAATTCTATCTAATCTCTTATTATCTTATTATAGTCTCATATTATTATTAATATTTCAATATTTTTCATTATTCAATAAATACGATATCATAGAAATAACTTGGAACCACTAAATAGAACCAACCCTATATCCACTCTTTCAAACCCTGTAATAGTATATGATATATTCTGTGGTTTCTTATATCCGTTCTCTCTAGAGGACCTTGGTTGGAGAGACCCGGACCTGGTGCAGGACCGGTGTGGAAACCTGCGGACCCAGGTATCGCACTCTGAATAACATCTGAGCATCGCCAGAGCTCCAGCCTCCTGCAGACTGAACGATGTGTGCTCACACGATCTCCCCTCCCTTATCAACCGGAATAAGCTACTAAAGTTACCCCAACGTTATTCAATCCCTTGGCATGACATCGCGCGCTTGAACTTTCGTGTGTGAGAACGATTTGTCACCGCGGCCACTCACAGTCCGTCCTGCTATTGTTGGAAGGGTACTCCGCGGCAAGCGGTACCCCAAATTCTGGTGAATACTACCCCCCGTGAAAAGAAGAATGGACTGACCGAGGGTGGCCGATATTTAGGCACTCCCCTATAAATTAAGACATTGACTTGAACGAAGGGATTGCGACCCAACACCCATCCACCCGCCACTTCCCTAATCATAAGATGCACTTTGTGGGCGTGCCCGTAGTAACCATAGCCCCCACCTCCATTTAATTATAACAAAGACAGACTTGCCGATTGTGATGGGGAATGCCTCTGGGGAATCCTGATATTATATCAGCATCTTACACGTTCAAAAATATAAAAAAAAAGAACTAGCCCAAAGAATCGCAGATGCCAGGGTGCCTCCCAGGACCAACCCAATCCCCAATCCTTCCAGTATAAGCTTTAACATACATCTCTTGTTCCCCTATTAACCACGCACGAGAGGCAATCGCAAGCCAGACTTAGCCTGTGCCGGGGGCACAACCATATCGCACCCTCGCCGGGGGACCCTTACAATCCAGATATTCTATCCACTTAATCACATGCAATTAATACGCTCCGTGCAGTGACTTGGCCCTCGCCACCCTTAGCACTCACTACCATCCCGCGCTCTCCGCATCCAGGTTGATAGTCGGTGCTGGACAAAACAGACAATAATGAAAAGCACACAGACAGTTACATATCATATAGCGTCTAGTGAGCAATGAGAGAGAGGCTAATTAATTACGGGATGGACTACCGAAAACAATTTCATTATATAATACAGTAACATAACAGTAACTCTCTTTAGAAGTTCTAGCGAGTTACTCATTTTATTAAATATATATATACAAGCAACATACACCAATACAATGATTTGACTTTTTAGAACACACATATAATTACACGATCGCTCAGTAATTTCAATAACTTAAAGACATTAACGTAGATTTCATTTCATGTAAATCAGTACACAATCTATTTATAAATGATATATTCTCTTATGCGATACCTAATAGGAAGTCACAGATAAAATATATTTTCTCTAAACAATTATCACTCACCCAAATAACCCCCTCGAATCAAGTCCTATACTAGTATAAACTAAAAGTAGACAATAATAATTCATACTATCCGGATAAAAATTACCAGATACTCTCAATCCTAACTCTAATAAACCACATCCTCACTTCTCTCTTCCCGCTCTACCACCCCCACTCCACATATCCACCACTACCATCACTACCCTCTAACCTCAACACCTCTACCTCACTTCTCTTCTTCATCTCTACCCTCTAATCCTCAACCTCACTCATCCCACACCTCAACCTCACCCTTACACCACCCCTAATATCTACTTACACCACACTACCACCAAAACAACAAACATCTCACCGCCTCACCCTAATATGACAATCACTATACCCAGCACTAACTACTCTCTTCGTCTAGGTTTAAAGCATATACCTATATATAGATAAGGAAGCATCAGAAGTAAGCTAGCACTCTCTCTTCTCCTATGTATCCTCTACATCTCCCATCTAGTAATATATCTGTAATGAAACATATACATACATAGTCCTATTTCTTCTTGCTTCCGATTCCTTCAAGAAACCACTCACGAGGCACTTCCAACCAACTCCTGAGAAAACATCATATCATGTTGAAAAACCTCATACTGCCTTCGCCGCAAATTTCAATTTTTATACCGTCACACATCAAACAGCACCGTAGTTTGGAGTCCCTCGTGCATTTATTCTTCGGTGGCTCGCTCTCAATACGAGTGTGAACGTCTTATCGCGCTGGAAAATATACGGGTGGACCCCAAATATACTTAACCTGCATTACTAGTTCGCCTTGTGATAGCGGATAGCGCCCATGATAGGAAATCCCCTTCCTACCTTCTAAAATCTCTGCTACTAGAGAAATTAACCAGCAAACATTTTCTGTTCCAGGTTGGAGTTGCTGAAACCCATAAATATTTGCAGACAGAATTTTTATCTATTTCCACAAAGAATCAAGTTCAGTCGCCCTATACGCACGTGCCTTTTCTCAATATTCTTTTAGGAACGCTTTCC
The DNA here is from genome assembly GCA_015478945.1 of Trachelipus rathkii. Classification (NCBI taxonomy): domain Eukaryota; kingdom Metazoa; phylum Arthropoda; class Malacostraca; order Isopoda; family Trachelipodidae; genus Trachelipus; species Trachelipus rathkii. The sequence continues at coordinate 66,518 of JABUQX010058193.1, read as the reverse complement.
CAGGAATTCCAAATGTATGATTATTAATCATGTGGTGTTGAGTCTAGAACTTCTTCTCTCTCCTCTCACACCCGATATTGCTGCGCGCTCATTAGTTTCTGGAGCTCCATACCCTATATTTCACACAGTTTATATGCCTGCAGAGCTATAAAGTTTTATGGATGTTCTAATTTGGATATTTTTATACAACAAATTTTGCTGGGCTAATATTATTTCCGGCACGATTCTCCTATATATTTCAGATACCTCTCTCTTGTGATACGCTCCTTGTTGATCAATATTTCCCGGAGGCTCTTAATACATATTGCAGAATCTTTGGTATTGTATATCAATTAAATAACTCTAATAAAGCCTTTGTACAACTATGGCTGTCGTACGCCATTCAAATATATACCATATATAACTCGAAAAAATATTAAATATATAAACTTCATCACAACACATCTCACATATATATATTAACCATACCACAAAAACAATCAATTATATCATTCATGTTAAAAAAGTGGACTCTTAAAACATAGATATATTTATAGTATACGTATTCATATAGCTTAGTTTATACAATTTCTTATATATATATTACTTTTCAAAAATCCTATAAATAAGATATATTGCCAATCAGATAAACATAGTTATCCTTCCATATTAACTAAAACACCTACCTTACTCACATCTTCCTAATTATATAGTTAGCAAACGGTATAATTCACGTTAACTCACTACAGGGGTGCCATTCTCTCTCTCCATATTTATCTTCCTCTTCAATTCATTTATTACAGAATGGGATATTTCTGTCCACCCCACCATAACTATAATCCATACTCTACAAACTCTATTATATACATTACGGCAGACTAGTAGATATATATACAAAATCCTAAGTCTATCTTCTATATACTATTTTTTCTACCTAAACATCACTTTTTTGTACACAGGCCATACCCACCACCCTAATGATAATAATTATACTATATACGCGTACAATTATTAGAATATACTAACTCTTTATGTATACTGATATCCAGTCACCCAATTAGAATGTACCAGCCTATCCTCCCTATACTCATCTCTAACTGAGATAATACTCTTACCCATTACCCTCCTACTACCATACTCATGTGCACTCCGCCATACTACAATATTACCTTCATTACTATTCATACTACCCAATATGTCTAACTATTGATAAACATAACTAATACACCCTATTACTCACCTCTAAACATATAAAATAAACTCCCACAAATAAAATTATCTTTATTCGGCAGACTCACTTTACCGACACACCAAATATAATGACTTACTTCTTCTACTCTATATATACCTTACTCAACATCGATCTACTCAAATAATTAACTTATCTACCTCAACCTAACCAAACCTCGGATATAATATATAAATAAAAATATAGAATAAATCCTCCTGAACTCACTCTCTTCTACTTTATATATACCCAGCTCAACTTCAGAGACAAGTAAGATAAACAAACTCAATCTCTCATTTATATACCACACAATACTTACAAACAAATTTACCTATCTATACTATATACTACTATATATATATACGATCGATAATAACTAATTTATTAAACTATATGAGCTTACCCCGCTATACTATAATATGGTTTATATCTTATATCTATACGCTCACTATATCTCTCATCAATAATATATCCACCTTCATTAGATAAATATAATTCATAACAAGTATACATACAAACAACTAAGCCCTTAGAATATATTACCTGGATATGTATTTAAAAAGAAAAATCTAACCCCCATCCTCGTAAGCATTTTTACTATATAGACGCAGTAATATATCACCCACATCCTTTTAATTCACTATCTACTCCTATCATATATATATACTCTACATCAATTTGTTTTTTGAAAGTATAGGGTATAGTGGTATAACACAATTGTGTGTTCCAGGTAAGAAAACACTTGCATTCCAACCTCAATCTCTCCAATATATACCTACCTCAAGGATACTCTCCTCAAACCCCCTATACTCATCCCTCTCCTACGACTCAAGGTGAATCTAATAATCCCATCTCTCCTCACCAGCCTAAACTTTTATATACTTATAATTGAATTACTAACAAAACCATTCCCCCCCACCAAATAGGTCTTTCATCTCTCAACATCCATACCACATTAACTTTAACATATATCTACTCATATAAAAATCGCACTATATGGCCTATAAACATCTACTAAACACCCATCCCATAAACATCTTCCCTATAACAGAAGAATCTAACTTAGTCTCAAAAGAAAAACCAAATAACCTAGCCCGAGCAGATCAGTGCCACCTACCCAAATACTCTTATGCAATATTAAATTCAAGATTCAATATTGCAACTATGAATTACGTAATATCTTTAGGACACATATGGAGAGCCCACATCCTTCTGGAGTGTACCCCGCCTGCGACGCCCCTACGTTATCCATCTATATCTCGCTGTTGAACTTTCTATTTACTATTGACACTGTGGATAACCGTGCACAAGAGCAGTGGCTCGGCTTTCTGGAGCTCGTGTGTCCCCTCCAATATAAGGGTGGGCCAGTGAGGACAGATGTACTATATATAATATATATATATAGTAATATATATCATATATATTATATATAAATATTTTATAATAATATATATATATTAATATATAATTATATTCATATATAAGATTATATCATATATATATATTATATATATATTATATACATATATATATTGATATATATACATTATATAATATATATATATATATATAATATTATTTATATATATATATATATTATATAATATATATATATATATATTATATTATATATATATAATATATAAATTATATAATATATTATATATATAATTATATTAATATATTAAAATTATATAATATAATATTATTTATATATATTATATATATATAATTATTTTATAATATATAAATATATATAAAAATATTATATATATATTAGTATAATATATATAATAATAATATATTATTACTATATGATATATATATATATTATATATATAATATATATTATATATATTAACTATATATTATATATATATATATATTTATATATATATATATATATTATACTAATATATATTAATAATTATTATTCATATATAATGATATATATAATATATTATATATATAATTATTAAATATTAATATATATATATTATATATATTAATATTTAATCTATATTATCATATATATATATTAATATATATATATTATATTAATATATATTATATATTATTATATATATACATTATTATATATATAATATATAATATAGTATATTATATATTATATAATATATATATAATATATATATATATATATTAATTATATATTATTATAAATTTATATATATTTTATATATTATTAATATATTAATATATTATTATAATATATACTCCTTTAATATATGATAATTATATTTTGACGAATCTTGTGAATAATCTAATTAAATCAATATAGAAATTACCAATTAAGCACTAAACGAGTACATACTTTAGTAGTTTAACATACATAACAGTATTTTTTAATAGTATTATATATTATTTAAATATATAATTATTATTAATTATTTTATATTATTATTATTATATTATTATTTTAAATTATTATATATTATTATTTATTATATTATTATTATTAATTATTCATTATTATTATTATATTATTATTCTTTATTATTTATTATTATTGATTTATTATTAATTATTTTAATTTAATTATTATTATTATTATTATTTTATTATTATTTTTATTTATTATTTAATTTATTATTAATTATTATTATTTATATATTATATTATATTATTTATTTATGTTATCTATATTATTATTATTATTATTATCTAATATTATACATTTTATTTATATATTATATTATAATATTATTATTATTTATATTATTATTATTATTATTATTATATTATTATTTATATTATTGATATTTAATTATTAATTAATTATTATATTATATTTATTTAATTATATTTATTATATTATTATTTTTTATATAACGAGTTAATAGATACTTCGTTTTAAGAAATTAGCGTAAAATATGTATAAATATATATAAGAGTATATATAATATTGTATTAGTAATTATTAGTAATGTTATAATTACAAAAGACTGAAAATTTTAATTAAATGAGTAATTAGTTTGTAAAAAAAAGTTTTATTACGATTTGAAAACTGGAATCATTTTTCAAATAGGAGACGAAAAATTTGAAATATGAACCGTCTTTCAAATGGAATTTTGATAGAGTTGGAAGAGAAGCTGAAAAGTAGTTGGTATGAGTAAAGTGAATCTTTTTCATCCAATGAGAACTTTCATAAATTGTTAAACCACTTTTTTACTTTAGAATCGTTTTCTCAAAAGGGATATACCATTTCTCTATGTTAGAAATATTTTTCCAAATTCAGATGTTTTTCACATATAGAAATCACCCTTCCAAAATTGGAACTCTTTTTCAATTAGAACCATTTCTCAAAAGGGGACCATTTTTCTAATAACTTATCTCAGATTACCTTCCCCAAATTGGAATTATTAATCAGAGCCATTTCTCAAAAGAGTACCATTTCTCAAGTAGGAACCTTTTTTTCAAATTAGATCGTTTTCTCAAATAGGGATACTTTTTCAAATTAGAGCTCTTTGTCAATTATAACCATTTATCAGAAGGGAACCCTTTCTCTAGTATGAAAGTTCTCAAATAGCAATGTTTTTTTATATACTTTTTTTTTTTTTTTTTTTTTGTTTTTTTTTTTTTTAAATTAATGAAATCTCTCACCCCAAAAGGAGCTTTTTTCAAAATGATAAACTTTTCTCTAAAATACAGAAATCGCTTTAATCAAATAGTATAAGAAATTTCTGATAATTAAGAACCCTTCTCAATATGAGAACTAATTTCTCTCACAATATAAATTAAAATCTTTTTATTGAATAAATAAGTGAAGCATCTTTATTAAATACGAGTCTTTTCTATATAATGAACTATCTTTACTACTGAAATTATAAAAATCCCATTTTTAAATAGAAACACTTTTTCATAATAATATAAGAACATTCCTATATAATAAAAGGATAACCCTTGTCTTTCTCAATTGGAACTCCCTTTCTCAATTATAGGAAAACCAATTCCTCACGGGAAACAACCCATTTTTTTTATATATATTATAAATTAGTATCTTAAGAGTCAACAAATTTTGTTTAACTATAGGTCCAGGACTCAGTCAAAGGTATTTCTTTCTTTTTCATAAATTAGAAACCTATTTTATCCCATATTATAGGAATCTTTTTTCTATATGGCAATAAATTAGGAATCTTTCCATTTTATTTAACTTTAATCTATTAGAATTCTTTTACTAAAATAAAAAACTTTTTTCTTAATAAAACCCTCATTTATTTAGATAATACATATTTTTCTTGAATAATCCTTTAATAAAATGAGTATAGTGAATCAGGCAATTTAGTATTTTAAGTTATAATTTAATATTATTAATTTTTTAATATTAAGTAAAAAAAGAATTTTTAAGTGAAAGTTTGAATAATATATTATAAAAAACATTTTCAGCAATAAATTATTTAATTTTATGCGGAATGTCCGCATTCTATTATAAATATCACTTAGAATCAATCCTTGTATTAATATATATATAATATATATATATATTATATATATATATATATTATAATATATATAATATATATATAATTATATATATATATTATTATATATTATAATATATAATATATAAATATATATATATATATTATTATATATATATATATAGTATATATTATACATATTATATATAATATATATATATATAATATATATAGATATAAATATATATATAGTATAATAATATATATTTAATATAATATATATATATAATATATATAAATATATAATATATTATATATATATATATATTATATATAAATTATATATATAATATTATATATATATATATTATTTATAAGTATATATAATATATTTAATATTAATATATATATATATATATAATATAATATATATATATATATATATATTTTATATATATATATTAATATATATATACATTAATATAATTATATAATTATATTATATTATATATATATATTTATATTAAATATATATTATATTTATAATATATATATATATATATATATATATATATATATATATTATATCATATACTAAACTATATTATTATTCTATATATATTTAATTAATATATTAATGATATATATATATATATTATATAAATATACATAATTATATTATATATTATTTAAGTATAATTTATTAATTAAATGATATATATAATATCTAATAAGTATATATATTATATTTATAATATATTATATACTATATATATATTATATAATATATATTATATTTATAATAATTAATATATATATATATATATATGTATATATGATATATTAATTATATTATATCATATATTTATTAATATACATATAATATATATAAGTATTATATTAAATACTATATTATTATTATTATAATACTATATATATTATATATTATATACATTAATTATTATATATTATATATATATATAATTATATTAATATATATATGTTATATATATATATTATATAATATATATATATATATATATTAATATATTATATATATATATATATAATTAATTATATATATATATATATATTATATATAATATATATATATATATATATTATTATACTAAATAATATATTATTATGATATACTATTATATATATATTAAATATAATAGTAATATATATATATATCATTTATATTATAATGATATATATATTATATATATTATATATAATTTATATATATATATATATATATATATATTATAATAATATATATATATATTATATATAATATATTAATATATATATATATTTATATAAATATATATTATGAGCTGTATAGGAGCCATCTGCAAGAGTGAGGAAATGGGGAGTGTTTATATGAGAAAGTATATAATAAAGAAAAAGTATTTTTTAAGGATACGAAATAATAGTTGATAGCGACCTTACAGGGATACTCCTATCTAGAAGTCCGCTAAAGAATAGAACAATTCGGAAAGCTTAGAAAACAACTTATGATCAAAATATAGAAAAGCAGATTGAAATGAGCTAGAAGATATTGGAAAGTTAAGTTCATCTGCATAAGAGTTGTACGTATATTAGAAATGTTAAAGCTTAGAAGATCGTTTAATGAAAAAGTAAAGAATAAAGTAGGTTAAAGATAAAATCGTTAATAATATCAACATTGAGTAAAACATAATTGACATGAACAAATTAGATAGAAGAGATGTCGCTCCATCAATCAGGTCCTGAATTAAAGGAACTCTCGATACTGAATAAGAAAACTAAACAAATTAGAAAGTCAAAGAGATGAGGGAAACCACAAAGGAAGGAGTTAAAAAGTTAGTGACCGCTAGTCGCATAATACCCAATTCTAATATAACTTTCATAAATATGTCAGCGCAACCACTCTCTCCAGTATTTTCCCGTTATCCCTTTCAAAGGCAGAATGCCATAAATCAGAGAATATTTGTATATTTTGTCACCAGTTGACCTCGAACTTCGAAAGCCATTACTATATCTGATAAAGAAGAAAATAATGAATTTGAATTAGATTCTCAAAATATTTAGAAGTGAGAAAGTTTTCTAAGATTATTTTATATTTAAAAAAGTGAAATATAGTTAGAGCTATAGGAATATATAGTTAGAGTTTTCTAGAGAGCCTTACCTCCTATATTATCTGAGTTTATTTTCAGATAATATACGTTAATTTGAACATCATAGCTCGTCTCTAATATATTCATACATTTAGATAAAGTATTAGTTTATATATGATAAGGAGTAGAGCTGATATAACGAGTATCTGAGTCGATATCAGAATCCAACACTCTCTCATATACATAAGAGTGGACATGGCATCCTTGGTAATAAAGCCTTTTTTCTAAACTATTTCAATAGATCATCAGGATCCCTAATACACTATATATGTGTGATCACAGCGCGACAATGCGGACACCTGATGAATAGAGAAAAAGTTAGGTTAGGAGGGATTGCCAGAATCGATTCTAGGGTGGTATATATTTACATGAAGAATTAAAGGAGGCCGATGTGAGAATAGCTTTTTTCGAATAGAACTGCATTAGCTACCGATCCAGTCAGATAAGTAAATTTTATATGATGAATTAGTTATTGGAGTAATGTCTTATGAGCAAAGGCTCATATAATTTTTGTTCGTATGGTAAGGAGGAATACCAAATAGTTAGCACCTCATTATACATTTTGTGAAAGTACTACTATTATCCATTATATTCGAAATGAATATCCCTGTCACGCATATCCGGAAATCCTGAAATACGCAAAAATTGAGCAGGAGTAAGATAGAAGGATACAAGAGCTTAAGTTATTCCAATCATTCCGTATAGGTTCACGTTACTATCCTTAGAATGGCACGATAATATCAGGTACTCCCTAACGATCCAAAGGTATCTCTGACTCGTAAATAACTTATACCTATCTAAGTATGAAGATTGTTGAATCAATTGCTATCCTATATTTAGGTCTCGATTACACGGCCCTTACCTATTATTGAGCATAGACCTATATATACTTCGGATAAAACTTTTCTATTAATCAAAGCAGGTATTCATTTTAAGAACAGTTTAAAAATATGAAGTGATACTGCATTGACAAATTAGCCCGAAATTTATTAATAGTGCCAGAAATACATTCTGGGGATGATAGATGTCTGCTCAGTGAGTAAAGTGATTATAATTTAATGAGTAAGTACCTAACTAATGATTATATGGTCAGTATAGGTACCGATAAGTAGGAAAATTGTGTATTTATAAGAAGAAGATTAGTGGTGAAGCATAAGTCGAACGTGTTCAAGAATTGTAGGGTGATTTAGGATATGTATAAGTT
>JABUQX010058193.1:30000-52500 GCA_015478945.1 Trachelipus rathkii | reverse complement strand
TTCTTTTTCAAATTTTTTAATTTACCTAGAAATTACTTTCTAAAAGCTACAATGACAGAATCGAGCATGGGACTCTCAACATGCGAACAGTCTCAGTTCAAATTTAATTATTATTATTAATTATTTTACTTCGTTTTTATTTTTGTTTATTTGTAATTCTGCTGACATTTAACTCTCTCTCAAGCAATATTATAAAATAATATGATGTGATATAATATATTATATTTTCACTTATATTTTGTTAGTTAATTTTGTGCAACACCAGCCAATAGAAATGACTCAGCTTCTTGCCAAATATTGCTATGCCTGAATAGTTCACAAAAATCTGCCAAGGTATGATAATTAATTGAATAATAATAATAATAATAATAATAATAACTTGATTGATCATGAATTTGGAAAGAAGTGGAATATTTAGAGTCCGTTGTATAATTATTATTTACATATTATTCATTATCAAATAAAGTGATCTATTATATCACACAACCCTATACCTTATATGTCATTACTTGATTATTTGCTCATTTATTATTATTATTATTATTATAGTTATTACTTAATATTTCTATTTAATTATAAATGTTTATTATATATATATATAATATGATAATTGTAGATCCGCTTGTTAATATTATTTACTATATATATCAATTGTATCTTATTCTTATTTGATTTTTGGCATTATTAACAAAATCTATTTTTAATACATCTCTCTCTCTCTCTTCTCTAGACCTACAACATCCGTAACATTTTATTAATAGTTAGTTAAATTCATTATTTAGTTATGTGATCTTCTTATACTTTCCTATCTCTATCTATTCTGATATTAATTTGTATTTATTATCTCTCATTGTATTATTATTATATATTATTATATCTATGATCATTTAATTAAATTATAGTATTAATTCTTATATATTATTATTATTGATATTATTATTAATTTGATTATAGTATATTAATGTAGTATCTAACAGATTCTTTCACTCATTATTATATCATTATTTTATTATTATTATTATTACTGTAATTATAACATTCATTATTTCTATTTTCACTTACTATGAATGACTAAGTCTCTTGGCAATACTTCTAAGATGGTGTCTTACTAATTATTAAATTATTAGGAATCAAATTCGTATGGAAAAAGTTAAATAATTTCATATGGCACCAAGTTTCAGTTGGTATTAGCAAATCTTTACATGAAGATGGCTCTTTTATCTTAATATAAAGATTTTATATTGACGGTAAATTCACGTTTTCTATTGAGGAAGAAATTAACTCCCTACATTGCGTCTGATGAGGTAAATATATATACTAAGTGTAAGGTTTCTATGTGAATAAATACATAATAGTAATATTATATATGTATATATATATATTATATTATACTAGTATATTTGGTTATAAAAAATCCAGTCTTGATATAGGTATATATTATATATATATTATATAATATATATACATACATACATTATATATGGGGTATGTAATTCACACGCCACTCAAATACACCTACTACCACAAGTCGTCCATCTAATAACAGCCATCCCATAAATTCTCTATTATTCATATTTAACCAATCTTATGGGAACTAGGTTTTATTTAGACGCTTATGCTCCATAATTCATCTATATAAATAAGATGAGCACCTTTTAGTAACAATGCCTTAAGTAAATATACTTTTATACTACTCAATATAAAGCTAGTGTATACTAGTGAGATTAGATAATTAAGAGCTTTATAACAATTATATTAGTAGTACACAGCTATTATAACCTTAAATTGGAAATATCATCCACATATTAGTACCAAAAAGAGTTGTTAAGAAGAGGGTAACTACTACATATAATTAATATCTCCTCATATGTTTATTCTTTATTATATTAATGAAGTGACTTACAACTTATATATATATTATATCATATACAATGTCGTGACAATTAGAAACATTTATAGAATTATAATAAGTAATATTATATTTGTCTGAATATTATATTAAAGATGCTCCCTTACTGGCCTTATAGTGAGTTATGAATTCAACTTATTCCGAGAGGTGTATAAGGTTTTGGATATATACTATGTATATTATAATATTATAATTAAATAATATATAATAATTATATATATATATACTATATTTGTAAATATATTCATACTAAATCTAATTATATTACTAAGTAGTAGTATAAATACCCTAACTAATCTCTAGTAATTATACGTATAAAGTAATCTAATATCACTTACTTGTTAATATACTATACTTATATAATATTTGAGTTATTTTACATTTATATTATATTTCCTTCTAATAAGGTATGTCAGTAACACAACAATATACTGACACTTACTGTAATACAGCTCTTTCCTATAATCCACCGTATATCAAAATCAAGATCAACAGATTAAACCCAGTCATAATACATATATTCTATATGCGGAGTGGATAAAAATTAAATATCAAACTATAACCTTAAATATACAATGTAATATATATAATACTAGTTATAACTAAACTAACATTGCTTATAACTATATCAACTACTTTTACTCCCGTCACATCATAAAGACAACATAACTACTCATACTACCAATAGAAACCCTCCTTATACTATCTCATCAACATCCTAGTAATACTCACCAAAATCTAACCTATCAATCCATATCCTCCACACGACAATCACATACGTACATACATCTAACAATAGCAATGTAAAACATCTTACCTACTTACACAGTAAATATACATACATCGTTAACCACTCTCTTCATGAGACTAGGAAATCACCTACTTATCTCACTCTTACCAAAAAAATATCTTAACTATCCTCAATCAAATACTCAAATCAACCCATACATAACCCCAACACCAAGCCACAAAACTAATAGATATACTATATGCTACAGAATATCGATGTTAAAATAGCTAAATATACTATATTATAACACAAACATTCAGGTCTGCTAAATCAGATACCACCCTCTAAATAAACCCTCAGTTGCCATTATATCAACTTATAAAACCATCTCACACAGCGCATCTCATAGTGCACAAATTGCTATAATATTATGATATATGAGATGTGAGTCTATCCTCCCAATCACGCTTACATAATAAGCTATGTCATACTAAATATATATACTTCCTTCATATATAAATAATATTGTAAATAATATTGAGTTTTACAACTTATCTTTCTATAATACTTTGTTACTATACTTATCATCTATACTCACATGATACTTAAAGTTCCAATGTTATTGCTTCTGCTAACTTGGCTATTAAATGACACAATTGTCTTTTACATAATTAATAATTTGTCGACGTTCGGTAGATAGTCACTAGGTATTAATATCATTATACTAATTACTAATGAAATTACATATCAGTTATAATAACTAATCTATGAGATTGATAACATTAGTTAAATAATTTTCTCACTGTAGTAATATTATTATATTTCCTTTAGATTATATATATATATATATATATTATATATATATATTAATATAATAATAATAATTACTAAAATATTTCGATACTCATCTAGTGTATATATAATATATCTTATATATGTTATATATATTATATATTATAATATATATATATATAAGTTAATATATGTTTGATAACTATACGTCTCATAAGTACTCTATATATAGTATATTATTATTATCTATATATTTGCTCAGGATATAATAGTTTTGCCTGCACTTCTATGTAATAGTAAATCAGAACTATAAGATATTATTAGTGATAGTTTATTTATTAGTATGCATTACAGACTTATTGTATCTTGCCTCCTTTTGAGTTGTGTAAAAAGACGATACATAAGTAAATACATCATATATCCTAATAATATCGCGTCAATATATTATCTAGAACTCAATCTACTACTATTTTATTTAACTGATTATTTATTAAATTCATATTCGATTTTTATATTTCTTTGTAAGGGTTGAGTAGACTATTACTGGTGACTAATTTAGTGATGCTCGCTGATAAAAGTTTGTGGCCCAGAATGCTAGAAGGAGAAGCCTCAGCGAAGAATTGAGGCTAATCCTATATTTTATAACTACATTCAAGCTAATTTAAATTCTCAAAAACAAAGAAGTCAGGATGAGACAGTCCCTAATGGCCAATAAGGAATCACTTTGTCCTCCTATTCAAGTTATTTAATACTTGTGTGTATTCCAGGTTGATTGGCCCGGAGCGGTGCCCATGCTCTTCTCTAGATAATTCAATGATCCATTTTTGCTATCATGTCTACTCACTTCTCACCATCTGTGACGCAATGCGCTACAATACTTATCCACGTTTTCATGAAACATAGTCGTCTGGACAATAAAGCACCCAAAAGTACCTCACCACATCCAAAAAAAATTGCCACAGTAACAATACAACAACGTACCAGTGTTAGTCCATTAAAAAAGTACATAGCTGAGAATAAAACACCCATACACGATCATATATGGAAAATGGGCCAATATATAAATATCCTCCGCGAAGGAGTGACAAAACTCACTATTAGTTCTCGTCAGTATATGAAGGTAAGGAAAATAGACAAAAAAATGAAAAGTATATTAAATAGTTCCGTCAACCCAAAAATTTACCTACAACCTTAGATGTTCTCTTTTCCGTTTGATATTAAAGATAAGAGAGTAACACCAAAACTAAAGACAGTGAGTAGTTTAATATCAATTTTGTGAATTTTGATCTGTAAATCATAAGTGACTATCTTCCTCATTACATTATGCCTCTAAATTAGGTGAATTAAGCAATTATGGTTTAAAAGACGGCAAAAAATTAAACCCATGGACAAGCTCTTCTCCATTTAGAATAGAATCTAATGTCTAAAATAAACATTCGGCTCCAACGCTCTCTCGTCATCGGCATAACTTTTATTAATGTCGAACCGCTAATCGTACTACTCCCAGTAACAACACGATATCAAGCGCGAAAAATCAATAAAACCTAATTATTACCATCAGTACTATCGTTACCACTATTATTCTACACCCTCCCTAAATTTAAAAAGGATATTTCAGTTGATGATAGAAATAACTCCAGCAAAGAGATGGAAACCTCCACTGAAGCCATCAGCAAAGAGATGGAAACCTTACTTGATTTTGATTCTCTCCTTAAAAACCACAGAACATATTCTTCCCCAAATGTTTCTACTTATATAAAAGGAATTAATAAGCAAAACGAAACCGTAGGGCCTTCTGCGAAAGGTCAATTATATAAGCCAAGAGAAATTTTGCAGCCGTTCGTATTAGAATATAGCGAAACGGAATATCTGAGAAATGTAATAAAGAATACAGAAAGTCACAATAAGACTTCTGAAAATGAAACCGAAGGCAAAGAATCAACAGCATCAAAGCAACCTTCCGTGGTTGATTTTTCTTTACCATCACTGGAGCAAATCCAAAAGACATTAGGTTCAAAGCTTAAAGAATTTATCAATGAAGGCTCCTCCTCGTCTGAGTCTTATAATAAGACTCACAAACCATCATCCGAGTCAAATGAATTGCAAAATAGTTCTTCTACGTTAAGACCTCCTTCATCAAATACAGAAGCTCCTCTACCTCGAGTCAAAGAGCTTCCAAAAAATCAAAACTTTTATACCCAAGATTTGCCTTTGACTTTCTTCAAAACAACTGGAAGCGGATCAAAGCCTACACTTCAAAGAGGCAATAAAGAGGTCTCAAAAACATACCAAACACCTTTTCCAGATTCAAACTCCTTTCTAATACCAAAAGGAAAATCCAAAGAAGCAAATAAACAAACTAGAGTTTATCAAAGGCCTAAGGAACAACTAAATCAAAGAAATTTAATCAAAACTATTAATATCCCAAACAAGGTTTATCAAAGGCCATCTCAAACTCCGCAATCAAATCTATTGTCCTTTCCGCCAAGATACCCAAATAAGAGGAAAACAAAAACATTTCCAAATGATACTCCATTAAAAGTTTCAAACAATAATATAAATCGTAAAAGTCAATATGGAATCCATTCAACAAGAGATAAAATAAAAATATCCCAAACTAAGCATGCCCTTCCATCGTCATCAGATGAAGACTTCTCAAATACGAAAATCCGTTCATCAACGCAACTGCTTGAAAATGTGAAAACCGCTCATGTCGATAACAAGGTATCACCTTCATCACTTCTAACTGCATCTTACTATAAAAACAAAAAGAAGAATAAGAGCATTACAAGCACCAAAACCAAACGTAATACTGATAACGATGATAATAATAATAATAATAATAATAATGTAAGAAAAAGTAAATACCATAACAACAATTTCAGCAACGAAAATATAGGTTTTATCCCTTCAGGCAGAATTATTTCCCGAGGGAGTGAAAGTCATCCGGAGGGATGGAGAAGAGTTGATGAGAACAATAAGGGGACCCTAAGGAATCATCAGAGAAATCCAATTAAAAGAGCAAGTCAAACTCCTTTATTGCGATTACCTAGTTCATTACATCTAAGAGATAGTATTGTTTATACAAAGTATCAAATGTTTTTCCTATCTTATAAGTAATATCCAGTGTACATACCTCATCCAATCACTTAGCACTAATATATATGATATAATATATAAATATGAAAATATAAGAAATATAAAACTATATAATAATAGTATTATTTATATATATTGATATATATATTATGATATAATAATATATAGTGATAGGACTTAGCCGTATATATATATATAATCTAAATAAATACAATAAAATAACTATATAAGTAATAGAATAAATAAAATATATATAAGTAAATAAATAAAAATATATGATATTATTAAGGGAAATAAATATATACATATATAATGTATATTATCTATACAATGTCGTATAATATATAATAGATATATAATAATAATACTTAATATATTACACTAGTAATGGCCATAATAGAAAATATCATAATAAAGTATAAGTTATTATTTTATTAGGATCTAGTAAGAAAAATAAAAGATAATATGAATAAACATTAAAATATTAATTATATATATATATATAGCTATAAGTATTAAAGTAATAAAATATATAGTATATAATCTTATATAATAAATGTGGTGCGTTAATTTTGACGTAGTATATATATATAACATATACTAATTTACTAACTAAGTTTATATACTAATATAGTATATAGAAAAAAATAGGCTAATATGGAATAATATAATATGATAATAAGATAATTAGATAATAAAATAAAAATAATATATATATAAGAATGAATGAAAATATAATAGATAAGGGATATATATAAAAATATATATAATAAATTTGAAGGCGTGTATATAAAAGATATTATAAAAGTATATAACTTATTGTCTATCTCCAAAATTATAACCTAGCTCTGTAAAATCGAGATTACTGCTGTATATTCCATTCAATCGAAAAGCATTATAAAGTTATCAATTTCTTTTGAGATTGTTAAAATAAATATAATATAGTATATATAAATATAATATGATTAGAAATGAAATATTAATAGGTAAGGATATATATAATATAGTTAATATATATATATAAAATATATATATATAAGATATAAAAAGTACAAAAGTAGTATATATAGATATATAAGTAATAGATAAAACCCCTAGCGAAGTCGACCATGTAGTAGGCATATCACAATGTTGAAATTTATTCCTCTCTCTCTCTCTCGCCTCTCTCTCTCTCTAAGGAGCTCTCTCTCTCTCTCTCTCTCTGAGATCTCTCTCTCTCTCTCTCTCTCCCTCTAACCTCTCCTCTTTTATAAGTTAGAAGGTATAAATCCGAGTTACTCGAGAAGTTCCAATCGTCTTGAGGCCTGGACAAGAATTTTTAGAAGAGAGATACAGGTCAACCAAAACACGTCTCTCTCTCTCTCTCACTCTCTCACCTCTCTCCCTTTCCTTGCACTATCTCTCTATTCCCTTTTCTCTCCTTTCTACATGGTTCTTTTTTTATTCATTTACAGCTTTTTTATCTCTTTATTTTTCATAAGAACATTTCTTTGCAAAGGTTGTTTATTGTTAATAAAGCATATTCAGTGTATATAGCTACACAATTATTTGCAGAATAATATATTATATATATATATATATATAATAGTATATAATTATAGTACTGTAGTAGTATAGATATAGTTGAGTATGTGATGAATATATAAATAGTTATATATTATAATTATATATATATATGTTTAATAGTATATTTAAATATATATTATATATAAAATAATACTATATATACGATATTAACAATAAATATATAATAAAATATATAATATATATAGTAATATAATACAATATATATAGTGATGAATATTATAATATATATAATATAAATATATATATAAATGATTAATGTGTGTTGTATATAATTTGGAGAGGATAAAAAAATATGAATAATATATATAATTATAATAGTAAGGTTATAAATATTATAGCTATGAGGTATTATTATATAATATATAATATATATATATATACCTTAGAAATGGGCCGAACATTCACATGTTTTCCAATAATCGCATTCACATAGCATTCACGAATACTAAAAAAATTAATCTCTCTCGAATACCAAAAAAAAAAGTATTCACATTTGCATTTGCACTCGGACAAATGAAAATGCGAATTCAAAACTGTGAAATGTGACTTGCTAGAAAATGTAACGACTTTTGTGACAAGTTGACCAGAAAGAGTTGACTAATACCGTCTCGAGGTCGTGGCAGTAATCTGTGTCACACTTGAATTCAAACAACATTGATTGACTTGTACGTCTGAGTATATAAGCTAGAGTCAACTGTTGAAGCAATTACTCAATTGCATTCTCACCCAGTGTGGTACGGGAGTATAACGGCATTGTATCGAATGACACTGCAAAGTGTACACTTTGAAATTATAATTATTCTTGGAAAGAAGAGCGACCCATCTAAGCATCAAACACAGCTAAGAGGTAGAAAAGAAAATTAGTAAAAGAGGAATGGATCTCCAACAGCTTTAGCGAAGAAGAGAAAAATTACTCTTGAAACTTGTATAGAAAAAGAAACAGGTTGGTAGTTAAATTGCAGAAATGATAGTAATTGACGATTTTCTGTTTAACTCACTTTGAAATCTAAGCTTTGACTACGCTAATGATTATCGTATAGCCACCCACTTAAATTATACCCACTATTTGAGACATAAGTATGAATACGTATAAAAAACCTGAAATTCGTTGGTGTAGAAAAACCGTAACAGAATCTATACATGATTGTACAAAAACTTGGAAGTTCAGAATTATTAAGATTCTCATATCAAACAAGAGTACCTCCAACTAGCTTTCTCTTACCAGACGAATGCATCCAAATATAGCTCAACCTAATCATAATTTTTTTGTATGTTTACTTTCTCCGGACTACGTTGATAACGCCGATAGACAAGATATCAAGCACACAGGCGAAGAAGTTTGACGACCGAACCAACTCACTAGAACATAGCACGAGTGATACTCTACACAGTGAACGCAATTTAATGGAATAATATGGGCGAAAATGGAACCTAATCTCCGATTGAGTGCCAAAAAAAAAAAGCTCTTGTGTCAGCCTTTAGTAATCTGTCACTTATCATCAACTAAGCGCACGTTAACATTAGATATTTAGATGTGATTATCTCACGAAGCAACAGTCAGAGAGGTCCTCATGGAACAATAGGTCAAGTTGCGGCACAATTTTAAAATCAATTACCATAACTCAAAGAACAGACTAAGAAAATCCAATTTATATAGTGTTTCATAACTTTCACTACTGAAGAGAGTTCTCTCCGCTCTAATAATCTCAACGACATAAGAATGAAGTCATATTATATTAATTAAACCGAGCATAATGATGCATGACGCCACCGTATATTCCGCAGGAAATTATAAAGAAAAAAAGAGCTTCCAAAGTCACACAGTACGAGACGAAACATCAGACTGAGCGAGAGAGCTCTAATACAAAATCTATAAATCAAACCAAATATATTCACCTCAAAAGTTTCCAGCGCAGTATGGTAAAAATGCAAGCTCTTGCCGAGAAAAAATTTTATCTGGAACACACACACTCACAGCACCACGATCCAAAAGAAGAGTCGTGCATCAACTCAACACAAGAAACTAAACACACATATCCAAACTGCAAAGCAGAGATGCATAAATGTTACACCTATCACATACTCCTGCACTGCAAAACACAGCAACTACATCTCCGAACACATCATGATGACCACACACTCACAACTCGAATCACCGACAATCATCAACAAACCATATTCACGAGCCTAAGAAACACACACAAACACACATATACCATATAGATAATCTCTATATATATATCTTGAACTATGCATCCCTGCTCCAAATCTTATCTTCACTGACCTTTATCACCAAAAGAGTTAGAGAGAGAAGAGAGAGAGGAATTTGAAAATTAAATATCTATATTTAATCTATAATTTATATAATATGAAAATTTCATTTAAACATAGTTATATAATTTTCTAAATCTAATCGGAAAACCCTCTCCCGATATCTATTATATTCATATCTCATCTCTGAAGCTTTCAACAACAAATTATTATCGCAACACACACCACACAGTACCATTCACGAGAGATATATGAGAGCAAAAAAAAGATTAATGCTCAATATTAGATATCCTCCGTGACTTAATAAACACTACCTTATGTGCACCTACATCAGATATCGAGTCCAATCAGTACAATAGTATCGTCGAGATAGCTCCACCCATACTATAATGACGACTTGCCCCATTACAGTCTGATCCGTACATCTTAATAACCTTTATCTTCCTTCTATCTATCTTTGCTCCGCTCATGCTTCACCCCCTCTCATCTTACGATCCTTCATACCCCCTATCGCTTATATACCTAATTAACGACAATATCTTTCTCATACTGTGCTCTCCTCCCTACCTTGAGGATCACCCGAGAATCCTGGAACTACCACCAGAGTACCTATATTACCCATGACTACTAGCCCGATCATATAGCCAAGATTCATCTCTTAGTCAGTAAGGTCATTTACCTACTGCAAATTATCTATCATACGCTATTTACCTGTCATCTCACTATATGCGCTCGCTATCAACCTCCCTATCGGGCTTAATTATACGTCGATCCCTCTCCCCGTTCACGCGTTACGCGCGTCTATCGATATCACTCTCCTTCTACAACATCTTGTCAGCCCTCATCTCAGACACTTAGTTCTTTGTGACTTTCACACTACTCCTTCATCGACTTTCGCACTCACACAGATATAGTTCTGTAAAATCCACCGATAGGATCTACTTCCAGCTGAGTAGCCGACACTGTGTACTCCATACCTGGTATCGACATGAATCCCTATTCATACATCATATCACCATAATCCTGTCACCACAGTACTACATACTAACTAGCCCGTAAACGCGTCCTACCGCTATATCCACTCACCCCACTACATCACCGACGAGACACTATACCCCGATTGATAACCAGCGCCCGAGACACTAGACCGGTGCTCACTCAACGATAATACAAATATGAGCGACGTAGAAAGACCGCGTATCACACTTTATTCCATCATACTACACTGCTAGCTTCTATAGAGTATAGCCTTATCACTATAAGCTGAGCATAGATAACCACCCTAGTACGCCCTCTCTCGCTGGATAGGCTACGTACCTAGCACTCCGCGTACTTACTTACTACGAGGACCATTACAGCTAATAGCTACTAACCCTTATATAACTAGCACTATCAAATACTAGTGCTATACTATATATAAAACTAAACAACCTAATTATATACATATAAATATAGTAATTCAAATAGTTGTACCCGTATATTATAATATAATATTATCTTATCTATAATAATAATAACGAATATATATTATATTAAAAAGCTAATATAATATATAATAAAGCCGATACTAATAAATAGGTCCAATCACAATATGAGATCGTACCCACCTCACCCCCGCTCGACAAACTAATAATTCTAAAATACAATATACTGAGTCTATCAAGTACGTAAATATAGATAGAAACCATAAAATCATATAGATCGACATAGATGAGTATCAATAAAATATATAATAACAACTATTGTATATAGTAATATACACATACTATATATTAAAGAGCCTAATATTACTCTGATCCTTAATCGATAATTTAGATTAGAGATCTACGCACAAGTAACTTTGTCTATTCTTCCGTACCATATACTATTATCTATCATGACCCTATCGGCCGCTCTCTTGCGCCGATACTCCCCGGCTTGTCATCGTAACGCGTCTTCATCTCCTGATCCGCTTCGTTCGTGTCGTTATTATCCTGTGATTATCATTACCTCACCTCTCATTTTACTCCTAAGCGCATCACAAATATATCCACGCCTCTCATGATATAGCCTCACGCACTATTTCCACATAATCGCTCATCTTCACTTAATCCCTGTCACCTCCAGGCTTCTATTCTCACTATTTCCACCCATATATAATTCATATTAGTTCACCAACACCATCTAATAACTTCAGCTCTCTAGTCACGCTACCAATGATTCTACACTGCTCCATCAATACATTCGGCCGCTTAACTCTCTCAGACCATAACACGTCACATTTAACTTCGCTACCTACGCTCTCACTGACCCAGCTTACCTACATTTACTCGCACGTTCGTAGTACTACCCTATCTAAGCTTACACAACTATCTACCTCTCACTTCCAGCTTCTATTCTCTCTTTTCATGCTTTAGAATACTCACTTCATCGACAACTTTCCACCACTTATAGCGATCATCTCATTCTAGCTCTTCATGCCGCAATCACTTAGTCAACAGATAATACAACGTCTTCTCACCTTGTTCAATAACCACAAACACAATAGTCATCTTCACGATACATGCCATCTCATCTCCACTCACAGATGATGATTCACTCTCTTCCATGAATCGATAATCCACTACATATTATTTCATTCACTCTCATCATCTTCTCTAGATTCCCTTATTCTTCTCACAGCACTCATCCTCTCATCTCCCACTCTTTCACTTTCTCATTATTCTACAGCTCGAGATATACAGTACCTCATTTATATTATATATATTAATAATTATTATATATATTATATATATTCTCATATCTACTCACTCCCTACTCGACCTCAACGCTCGTCCTCGTCGCGCTACTATCTCATGCTGTGAAACACCGCCCTGCATAGCAATGCACTCCAGGCCTCTCAACCCCTTCTCACATCTTGTCAGCTAATATCAACCTCACTCCTCATTTATAGGCTGATCATGAGATCCACGCGTGCTACTCCGCCTCTGTCGAGATCACCACACACGATCGGCCGCGAGACCAACGACTACGAGAGCCATACCTGGCTATCTTTCGACGAAAGCTTGTTCAGCATAACATAAATTCCATGAAGGTAGTGAGAAACATTGAGTGTTGATTGAAAGAACGAAGAACGAAAGTCACACCCTAAGCACAATCAGGAGTGTACACTCAGGGACTCATATGACTCTGATCACAGCTGTCATATTTCACAGACGGGAAGGGACTTCTGTGATGCCTCTTCGCTCGCAGACAACAACTAGTCATACACACTGCACTCATACCTCAAGCATCATATACGTTCGCAGTACACTATTGTAATAGTACGAGCGCTGCACTGAAGCACACGAGACGATGAATGATATCGCTCACCCCTGTCCCGCACCCGCGCTCGCACGTGAGCTTGTCACATGCAGACAGCAATCTATATCACACTGCACACACACACTCACACATCTCACTCAACCACGGAAGAAGAGCATTATTCAGCACACATATCCGCACACACTGATGATTATATATCCGCTCACTTTACACACTCATCACTAAACTAGAAACACTCACTCAACACACAAATACCACAACACACACAGGAAGACAGACAATATATTATGACATATATATACAATATCTAACATCACTTCACATCCACTCACACGAGAGTGAGTCACACACTCATAATGAGAGACAAAACTATGTGATGCACACACTACGAGCAGCATTATCACACTAGCATGAGGTAGTATATCTCTATCGAGCACACTCTATTATATACTCAGAGTCTCACAATGCGAAGCTATCACTTCTACTCCACGCATGCACGTCACACCACACACACTGCAGCAGGGACATCCATGTATCTTTGTCACATCGTCCACGTCTGCTCACGAGGCGCGTCCTCACTTCTGAACCTCGTACTGCTTCCGCCGGCTCTTCTCGTGATTAACCCTAAAACCCTCTAATAATCCTCACCTCACGCATATCCAACCCTATTACCCAGCGCACAATTCACTACATACAGCACAGCACTATCACCCCACAGACGCTCTCACTGCCTTCCCGGGTTCACCTTACTGCCGCCCACCGGCTCTATTACTAATCATCAACTGCATCTATCGCTTTCTCTTCTCTTATCCTACACCTCATCTACTCGCCTAATACTTCTCCAACTGCCGCTACGTGCCGGCTTACTGCCGTTAGCCCGTCTTCGTCTCCGATAGCTCTGCGCCTGGCCGTCCTTCACCTCTGCCGATCCCCTCCCACGTGCTATCCTCCTACACACTCTCGCTCGCTGCTCTGCATTTGTGTCTCTCGTGCCCCTTTCTCCTCGCTTCGATCGCTCCGCACCGCTCCTTATCTCGCATTTCTTCTCTCTCTCGCGCACCTTCCTCCTCGTCCCCTTCGCTCGGCCTGCCGCCCTACCCTGTCCCACTCACCTACCCCTCTCCCCCTAGCGCCTTAGGCTCTGCTCGACGCCCGCCTCGCGCCTGAGCCGCATCCTGCTACTGTTCTTATGGAGCACGACACCTCCCACTTCAGGGCCGGCCTCGTCCACACCTCCCATACCTTCCTGCGCTGCGCTGTTAAAAAAAGACCAGCACAAACCAAAACAGAGACAACGAGACAACCCAAGCCTCGCAGGCACCCTTACACGTAACTCTACATCACCTTCCTTCAATTCCGTCTCTCCTCCCCTGCACCCTCAGTTGTCTCCCTCCTCTCCCTCTCCCTATCTCCTCTCGCGCCCCATCGTCTCGCCCTCGCCTCCTTGTCCCCTCCCCACTCGGGTCTCTCCTTGCTTCCTTCTTCGTCCCTGCCTCTAGATCCTATCTATGTCTGATCCTCCCTCGCCCGCTCTTCCCTCTCCGCCTTCTCCTTTTCTGCCGCCCGCCTGCCACTCCAGCGCTTCTCCCTCGGTCCGCGCCGCTCGCCCACCTCGCGACTCCCTTCCGCTCTGCTGCCACGTCTTCGTTCGTCTTCGTCCCTTGCGCTCTTCTGTCGCCGCTCCTCGCTCCCCGTCCCTTGTCTGCCTCACGTCTCTCATCACGCCCGTCTTTTAACCTACTCCCTCTTTCACTCTCCGCTCGCGCCCAGTGCGATTTACGCGCATCTGCGCTCATTCGTTCTCTTTCTCCCGCTCCCGCCTGTACTCCCTTCTTCTTTCTCTTCGCTTATCATCCTCTCACGTCCTTTGGCTCCATCCTCCTTACTCCCTACCCTTCCCTCTCTCCAGCCCGCTCTCGCTCCTTGTCGCTTCCGCCTGTAGCTCTGTCTTCCCTTCGCGATGGCTGCTCTGCCTCTATTCTCGCGTTGTCCCTCGCCTCTCTTTCGTCCGTCCCTCTTCTCCATCTCTCTCGCCCTCCTCTCGCTCTCGCCTTCACGCGACACTGCTCTCTCGACGATTGCTCCGCTTGTGCTCCTGCCGAACACTCTACTGGGACTGCCGGTGCTCGCAGCACATCTTCCTGTTCGTGCCTGCGCCCCACTTATCCCTCGTCCGCTTTTCTGGTCCTCGCCTTGCTCGGTCTCTCTCCGCTCTGCGCTATTCTCTCTCCCTCTTCGTCGCTGCGTGCTCTCGCGCTCTCCCTCTGGCCCGTCTCTTTAGCTGCCGCTCTACTATCTCGTCCCGCGCGTCACGTTGACGAGCGCGCCGCTTCCCTCTCCTTTCCTTCTCCTCCCGCGCTCTCCCCTGCCCCGCCCGCCACAGCGCCAGTCCATCTTCTTTCATCTCCTTCGTTTCGCTCCCCCCCGCTGTCGCTGCTTCGCAGTCCTTCGCTGCTTTCTCTCTCTCCTTTTCTTCCCTCGCTGTTCGTTTTGATTACTGTCTCCCGGTTTTTCCCACCGTCCCGGCTTTCGCCCCTCTTCCATCCCGGTCGTTCAGCGCCCTCTTCCGCCCGCTCTCTCTCTCGGCCTGCTCCTCCTCTGCCTCTCCTCTTTTCTCACCGCGTTCTCGCTCACCATCAATCCGTCGCCTTTGCCTGTTTCACGTCCCTCCTCTCTCCGTCTCCACCTTTCCTTCTCTGCTCATGACGAGCCCTCAGCTCCTGTCCTGTCGACCTCCATCTCTCCACGCGTGCTCGCTCGCCTCCCGCACCCTGTCTCGAACCCGCCGCCCTGTGCCCTGCCCCGCACCCCGACATTTAACCAGATTACTTTATTAGTTAGATATGTTGTAGTATAAAAAAACAATGAAATTGTTGTTTATTATAATAAAACAAAAAAATAGTAAAGTTTACAAAAGAAAAGAATAAATAAAAAGAATAACATTGAATAATATTTCTTATATGACATATAAAGCAATTAAATTATATTGAAAAACTACACCATCACCACAATATTCATACCAGTCATCTAGCTCGACTTCTCTTCGCTCTTCTTCACTCGTCCTTTCCCGCTCAGCTGCTAACATTGTCGTCGCTTCCCACTCAGTACCTCCCTCCGCTTCTACTCTCATGTTCCCGCCCTCCTCCCGTCTCGCGCGTGCTACTGCTCTCCGCTTCTTCGAGCTCGCGCCTCTACTGCACTCTCCGGGCGTCATTCACTGACTCACCTTTCCATCCCTTGCACTACTTCATAATACCGCTACTCCCTCCTATATCCTACCTACGTGTCTCCCCGTTCTTCTGACTACTGCGATCACCGGCCTACTCATATTCACTGCTCGAGCCATCCGATTCGCCTCCCTTGCCGTACTCTAGTGCCCCTACCCTCTTCTTACACCCGCCTCCTGCATACCTCCGTCACCCATAATCGCCTCTCGTCTGGCTATCGAAGTCTCTCCATTCCTGTATATCCTATATTCCCTTCGCAGTAATAACCTTCGACCTACACCGCCATTCATGTTTCCTCTTCACAGTGCGAGATCCAGAACTACTCCCTTTGGTTCTATCATGCATGTTCTTATCTTTTATCAGTGTTAGTGAGGTAGTATTTCTTAAATTACCTACTACTAGTCCGTATCTTCAGTGTTATTATTATTAACGTTCCTTATGATATATTTAGTCTACCATGCCGGTCGCTTATGTATTTTCTACTTTCTGGATCGACATACTTTGTGATTAGTTTAATTAACTATCATGTGGTCTTTGTGAGCTAGGTGTATGTAATTGACTTATTGGTATTAGATGGTATTATAGTTATGTTATGTATGAGAGTATTGCTTGATTGTGTGATGTGGCTGTAGTTGTTTCGTTATTATTCTTTGTGTGGGATCTAGGGTTGTGTAGATGTAGTCCTTGGTCGCTGTGTTTCGATTGGTATAGTGTTGTAATATTGTTGTTATGACTTAGTATTTTATTTATTAGAATTGGGAATTTCTTTATAATTGTTTTTTTGTATTTTAATGCTTTTAGGGAAATTACTTTTATTTTTCATCTGGTTAGTGTATGAGGGTATTTGTGTGAGGAGCGGCGGTCGTGTGTGATTAGTTTTATATCGTCTGTTTTTTTATTATGGTGAGTTGTATTTATTATTGGTGTAGTGGTATTTTTTGACTTTAGTTTGCTTTTAATCGGATATATCTGCTTGTTTTACTGTATTATTATATGATCGATTAGTATAGTTATTATTTATTTTTGTTAGTTTATGTGACTACGTAGGTAGGTGAGTATAATAGAGATATATGGATGAGTTATAGTGTATTTTTTTATATCGCTATTTTATTATCAGATTCTCTGTTTGTATTATGCGTGTATTTTAGTTAGTACTCGTGAGTTCTATATGGTTGTATTGTGGTTTATGAGGTGATGTTCTATTTTCGTAGGTTAGGTGTTGTATTGTCTTCTATATAAGTAGAGTTTGATTGATAGCATTTATTACGATTTTATATTGTTATAGTTTATGTGGTACCTACTACTATGATCTCGAGGATTGTTTATAAACCGTGGCTACTATTAGAATCTGATATAATTCGGTGGGGAGTACGGTGTGGGATTCCTTGTCTTTTTGTTTTTCTTTT
Source organism: Trachelipus rathkii (assembly GCA_015478945.1). Lineage (NCBI taxonomy): Eukaryota > Metazoa > Arthropoda > Malacostraca > Isopoda > Trachelipodidae > Trachelipus > Trachelipus rathkii. The sequence continues at coordinate 34,176 of JABUQX010058193.1, read as the reverse complement.
TTTTGGGTAGATGCTACTCTATTAGTATGTAGTGTGGTAGAGTGAGGTCTGTATTGTTATTGTAGTATTATAAACGGGTGATTGACGAGTGGTTGTAATTTACTATCTTGTGAGATTATTGGTATCATATATGGTGATTGCTTCTTTGTTTGGAGGAATCGCTTTTGAATCCATGGGATATTATTGTATTTTGGGATACTCTTTTAGTTTAGTTGTATAATATTTGGTTTATGTTATGTCTGTGTTTTGGTGCGTATCCTTTGATATGTCATTAATACATATTAGTGTGTGTTATTATCTTTCATTGAGGAGTATGTTATGATTGGTTAATGTGAATTACGTTGCTGGTATAGCCTAGGTGTTGTTTTACTAGATATGTTAATCAGTAGTATATTTTGATGGTATTTTAGGTATAAGGGAGTATTATTATAGGTCCTAATATTTATATGTTATTTCGTATATGGTAGTATTTAGTTGAGTAGGTTCTGTTATAGTAGTGCATATATCGATTATATTTACTTTGGCTTATGTCGTCATTGTATTTTAGGTTATTTGTATTTTTTAACGTATTATGTTTTACTATTTATTTGGTATGTTTGTTCTTAGGAAATTATATCATATGGGGTTTATTATATTTGTTTAGGTATTGGTGTTATCTTGGGTAGTGTGATGTGTTTCTCATGATGCTGTTATCTCTCTATTCGATATACGTACTTATCGTATGTGTTTTACTTTCATGTTGTAGATGTTAATGATATGTATTTTGAGTAATATGTTGTTACTTTATATGTTTCCTGTATGGGTTGCTTATGTCTCTTTCGCTTTATGTTACTTATGTATTGGTTAGTGGATATGTATTTACGTGATAATTATGTATGTGTATCCATTGAGTACCATATAGAAGTCGTAGCTCTGGATGAGCCATTACTATCCGAACCGCCTGAGACGCGACGTTGTTTATGGCCGTATACCTGAGACCGAACTAAATTGATGGTTTATAAGAGCAATACAGCTATAGTGAGTATTATAGTAGACGAATTTTCACTTTATGCTAATCTCGACAATATTATTTCTCGTTACTATACGAGCTTATATGCATTATTATTTCATATTCGATGTTTTTAGTCCATGCGGTACATATGTTATACAGATAAATATGAATTCAAGCTTAATGATAATGACATAAATGGCATAAATATTAATTATTAATAATCTATTTATTTATTTCATATAAAATAATTCCATATGCCATTTCAATATACTTTAACTATATGTACTGATTTAGCTACTAGTGTTCATATGATCCTATTAACATTATTTACTAAGTTAACCAGAATATCTTAACTATGCTTACTATAAAAGAGAAGTCACGAATAATTATATATAGAAGACCGTCAGTGTAAGTTGCAGCTAAAAGTAAAATAGTAAGAAAATATCTAGTGTTAGTGTCTCAGACATTAAGGTTGAAGGAGTTTCCTGAGTCGCTTAAATAAATATATCAGATAAGTTAACATATATATGCAAATTATATTCATAAATACGCGTTTTTCGTCCGGTGGATCTTCGGAGAAACTTCAGCCAACACGGTATTTGCAATATGGCGGCGAAAAGTTAAATACTCAACTTTGGAATTTCATATAAAACCTTTTGTACTAAAGTTCATTGGCGAGTCAGATATCTAGCTTAGTATAGGTATATTAAGTGGATGTCTCGGCCATGTTCTATCTCATACGACTGATCATTTTATACCATGCCCGTGCTGTTAGTGTCAAGTTTTTTAGACCTGGCAATCTGTCACCTTGCCCCACACTCTTACAATGTGTTCGCTCGCCGTCAGCAGATCAACAAGCTTAAAGCACGCTGGCATATCCATCGAGCTGTCGCGAATATTAATAGGAACTGCTTATGGTTATGAGGTACAATATATTAGTTCGATAATAATTAGTATGATATTTCATACTTATATAGATTGTTATTCATCTAAGTTGGTATTTAGTATGATTGATAGATGTAAATAGTTATGATAATCCTAGAAAATATATTGATTTTTAATCTATACGTATATCTATTCGGAGACGTTCGTTCTGGTTGATTGAAGTCATTTTATCAGTGGATATGAGGCATATATATGTTATTGGCGATGAAATTTAAAAATGAGTCAGATAGAGGAAGATTTATTATATCATGATAGCTGACTTTTGACTTAATCAGAGTCTAACTTTGTTAGAAATTTGGATATATACGTGAATATCCGGACATTCATCTCTTTATCTCAAAAGGATCATGTATCATTTTCAGGAATGAGTTAGTGCTTTATTGATGATTCGTGAGATTATAACTTGCAGTTCTTGGCTTAACTGTAAGTGTAGTAGTTAATTATTTTGTAGTAGGTGCACCAGCGGCGGAATGGCGTTGATTGTGATGACATCAAATAAAATTTCTGAAATATGGAATCATAAAGGTATCAAAGAGTTTTTCAACTTAAATTGTTGAAATAGTTATAGATATCTTATACTATATATTTGTTCATATTACTAATTTAGAAATATGAGATGGATAATACAATATGATATCTGCGCAGCAGGCGTGATAGCGATTCGTATTAATACAGACTGCAGTTATTATGAAAATTTCTATCTTCGTCTGTTCTATGGTCTGCAAAACCCTTTGTCGTACTGCATATGTGTTATTCTTGAAATTGCTTATGATTATTGGAAATTTGGCAGTGGATGCATCTAGTACCTGAATATAGTTTACGCTTGCTAACTGCTCATAATACTGATGATTTATATATCGTTTTATATTTTAAATTACGTTTAAATTATAAAATGTTATCAAATGGAGAAAAAGTGTTATTGATTTGTTTGTTTATGGAAGATGCCTGTTGATTTTCACTCTTGCCTGGCTAGTTACGATGCAAGAGATGTAGTCTTAATTACGATTATATATTTTATATTATTATATTATATAATTATTTATATATTATATATAAAATAAAAGAAGATATATATAATATATATATATATTATGAATACTATAAAGATTATTATATATAGATATTAATATATAGTAGTCAAAATATTAATATATATTAATATATTAGGTATGTAATATAATAATATAATAGTAGATAGTTATAGTTATTATTTTGCTTAGTAGTATATATATATATATAAGCTATAATAATAATTTAGTAAGTAATATATATACTATTATTGGTATATGTGAGACTATGAATATATATCATTCCGTCCTTTTATATGCTAGCCTCTTTTCCCAAGAGATCTGAGTGAATTGGCTGTCAGCCAAGAGATAGAGATAGCAGCAGAGAGAAAAAGCACAGAACCAGGCCGAAAGGGAGAGCCCAGCCCTTAACCGCCCCACTCTTGACCATAATAGTGAAACTCCGCAAGACAGTGAAATATAACACCCCGAGCTCCGGGAATCGTAGTACCGCTTCACTAATCGAGTAAATCTTTCTATATAAAAGTCACCTTACCCAGTTGAAGGTCAACAACCTATGCCCCTATACATAAACCCCGCCATCAGCTCACTTATGAGACAATACCATTCGAGCAACTCTGCCAACAAAGCTATGCATACAATTATATGCCTATAAAACATCGTTCACCAACTACATCGCACTTTGCTATACGTCTCCAGCCTGCTGTTCCCAGACACTCACCAACAATACATCGCCGTAAACAAACCATTATTACTTAATCCTTCCACATTACCAAACCATTCTCAACATACTTCATTATTCTACTCATTTACTCTTTCCTTCCCACCACACAACTCTCTAATACGTCATTCCTCATTATAAATTCTCTCACCCCTAGCATGCCCCCTAAATTGTTTCATCTAACAAAAATGAACTTTATATCAAACTCTTATTCCAGACCATTAGCCTCACTACTTATAACAATAACACAGAACAACTTACCCCTCTGTAAACCCTAGCCACTCCATACTAGTCCCTTTAACATTCACCAACGATTTAGCACCAGCACCCTTCCTGTCATTCACAACTTTTCCTATATACTACACTCTGCATTATCTTCACCAACCACATACCCTATTAATATTTAAACTCAGACACTTTTTCAGCTGCCTCTACCATTCTAAACAAACTTCACACTAGACTGCTCACTACAAACCAGAACCTTACTCTAT
>JABUQX010058193.1:17500-20000 GCA_015478945.1 Trachelipus rathkii | reverse complement strand
GAGAGATGAAATCCAGAACCACCCCAAAAATTTGAACAGTACTTCATTGAAGGACGGATGAAATCTTGAGTGTGTGTTATTATTGTGAAGATGTTAAAAATTCCATCAACCAGAATAGAATCCTTCAAATTTTAAGCTTCTTGGGATTTTCTTTTCAATCTTTGTGATAAGTTATTTTCTAAAATAGATTGTTATTGGAAAAGAAAATCAATTCTGTCGTCGTAGGAGCTGAGAAAGATAAAGTGTTTCTAAAGGGGGAAATGTGAAGTAGCAAATTGAACTATAAGAACAAGGCTGCTGTATCCCTAATAGGATACTCTATATATATATCCAGTTCAGATATAATTAATTGGAAAGGTAAAGGTGAGAGTCAGTCCTTGAAAAGGGGGGATTTAACTGAATATATATATATATATATATATATATATATATATATATATATAATATATATAATATATATAATAGTATATATTATATATATAAGTATAATATAATAATATTATATATATAATATATATAATATTATATTATATATATAACTAAATATCTATAATATATATACTATATATATAATAATATATATATAATTATATATAAAATATATATATTTATATATAATATATATACCGTATATATATAGATATACTATATAAATATATATATATATATATATATATATATATATATATATATAATATATATATATATACGTATAATATATATCGATATATATATATATATTCTATTAATATATATATATATATTATATATATATATATATATATATATATATATATATAATTATATTAATATATATACCGTATATATATATATATTTATATATATAATATATATATATATATATATTATATATTATATATTTATATAAAATTATATTATTATATATATGTATATATATAATATATGAATATATATTAATATTATAATATATATAATATATATATATTATAATATATGTATAAATATATATAGTAAGTATATATATATATATATTATATATTATTATTATATATAATATAATAGATATATATATATATATATATTATATGTGTTATATATATTATATATATACTATAATAATTATATATATATATATATATATATATATTATATATATAATATATAATATAACTATATATATATATATATATATATAATATATATTATAGTATAGTATATAAATAAAAGGAAAGTCTAGTCATCGTCTTGCAAGCGAAATGGAAAAGAAGAGCAACTGAGAAGCTCATAATGATAAATAAGAATATAGAGGAAGACCATTGTTAGCAGTATAGGATTGGGAGGCTATCCCATTAAAAACTTTAAATGTAACTGTAACTATCTAAAATGAAATTTGAAATGAATGACCAAATTGGAGCTGGAAAAACCAAACTATAAAACATTAGGGAGCAGTTGTCCACAGTGCACATTGTCAAAAGTTTTGGAAATGTTTAGCGCCACTATTTACTGCTCCGCATAAATCATAGTTCACGACTTTAGTTGAAGAAAAACATACTGGAGATTAGAAAGTAAAGAAAAAGGCTTCATATGATTAAACATATGGAAATTTAGAACAGGCTTTAAGGAAGAATTCGAGTTTGAAGTTAGGGGACAGAACAGTTACTATTGAGATGAACATTCTAACATTTCCAGCATTGTGAAAATGATTTTACTCTTCAGGCAGTGAGAATAAATAAACAAGGCACAACCCCTTAATAAACGAGGGAAAATACCAGAATAACTCTGAATGAAAATTAGAAAAAGAAATAGCAGAAAGATAGTTTTTCTATTCACGATCACACCGTTTCTGTTCTGAATATTACAAAAATGTGTGAGATTGACTTATGAGTTGTTGGCAGAAAAATATTTATTAAAATAAGTATTGAAACTACTGATATCGTTGCCCATCAGAGTCTTTACCATTTTTTCAAAGACTATAAAATTTTCCTCAGAAAAGCAAGAAACATTCCAGTGAAAATTAACATAGAAGTAGAGCAATCTCCTACAATTAGTCTGATCAAGGAGCCCAAAAAAGACTCTTAGAACAGGGTGGAGTGAAGGAAAGAGAGTGTTTTAGATTCCATAAGAATACAGAATGACTGGAATTTCGCAATACAGCAATTAGAATGTGAGAGATCCAGCCACTCCGAGAATTGTTCATTGAAGTCCTCGATATAGATAACCTCAGCTGTTAGGCGTTAAAATATTATTTAAAGATAATCAAAAACGTTTGTGAGATATGTTCCCTAAGAGAAACTACAGCAAAAATATTGTATATTGTAGAGTATTAGTAATAGTACGAGAGGTTTTAAGTCGGAGAATGTCAAAGTTAACTATAGGACTCAAGATTTTCGAGACAAATTGCAACCTACAGAAGTATTAATTTTGAATAGACACCAACCCTAAATTTATATCGAAAATTATTAAATATTTTATACTAGGAGATTTTGATAGCTTAAATATACATTCCAAGATATATAAC
>JABUQX010058193.1:0-15000 GCA_015478945.1 Trachelipus rathkii | reverse complement strand
GAGCTCACTTAAGGGTAAGCATTCCTTCAAACTAAAATAGCCATCAAGCTGAAAAGTAAAAACTTATTATAACTTGTGAGAAGTTTAGTACCATCAGCAGGAAAGCAAAAGAGAGATGGTTCTTGCCTTACTTGTATAGGCCATGCTTAACTGACTTTCTTACTGTATAATAGGAACTTATAGTACTATATATGAAACCTGTAAGAAACAATATATTATATAATTAGATTGTCAACAAGACACTACAGTTCGCTCTTCATGTTTTCCAGCAATTCTCTTTATTTTCGCTGGTAAACTGCGTGATCATTTTCAATTACTTTGAATTCTTTTCTTTTCCGTTATTTGCAATTCTGTTTCTTTAAATGAAAAATAAAAGTAACGATAGTTCCGTTACTCGATACTTGTCAGCTTTTTGAAAACGAAAATAATCACGTGAGTTTTATCAGTAATAGGGAATAGCCACGTAAGTTTAATAATTCTTCAATTTACATTATTGATTTATAGCTCGTCTAGTAAAACTACTTTAAGATCTCTATAGATTTAAAGAATAAATAAAGTATAAATAAACTATTTTATTTTGGCATTCCTTTAGTGAGGTATCATTTTCTGTTTGTGTTATCTCGTCTAGGTTTAAATACAAGATACTCTTTAATTTGAATAATCATAAACAATTTTATTTGCGTGATACACTTCGTTATTATTATTATTTTCATTCTCATTATAATTTTTTTCTATTAAAGCTTTCTTAATTTTTCATTCTATAAATATATAAATATTAAATGGAAAGGGTCCATTTTTACCAAGGTTTGAAAGTACTCCTGTTGTTCATTTACAAAATGGTAAAAAAAAAAAAAAATAATAATAATCAAATGAAATATCTCGACAAGTAACTGACACTTAGAGAAAACTAGATTACATATTTTGGAATCAGTGGTTATAAGCTTATTACAAATATGTAAAATACAAAAACAAAAATATTAGGGGGCTCGAAGCCGACGGGGGACAGAGGGGTAGGGGGACGTTTCATTCCGCCGTAAGGGGAGATCGGAGAACCGCCCGGCGACACCCAATACCAAAGAGCGGGGTTCCGGAGACCTCCCCGGAAGGGGGGTAAATAGTCCTACCGGCTGTCGTTCCCGGAAGGCAAAGAAGATACCCAACTCCTGCGCATCTTTGCGGTTTATCCGGGGGTTTCATTAGAAGTTAAGAAAAAAAAAATTAAACTGACCGAGCCGTAAAAGGCGTAACAGGTCCATATATTGGTTTGAAATCATGTCCGTCGACCACTTAAGATTAGAATTGTTAGGCAATCATGATACTAGAAATATACTTTAAAAAAACACAAAAAAAAATATCAAAACTGGACGGAGTCGTAAAACATAACAGGTCATTTATATATATACCGGGTCCCCAAGAAGAAAAAAAAATTGAATCTTTCTTCAATACTTATTAAGATTTTAATATATTACCGAACCGAAATTAGCATCCTTTATTATATACTATAAGTAATATACATATATATTATATCTATGATATATATATGTATATATTAGTATATATAATATAAATATAAATATATATATATATATTATTATATTATATAATATATATATATATATATATATATATTATCATATTGCGTGAGAAGCTTAATGCGTCTCTGATGTATAAACATTTCTCTTAGGTTATTAATATAGCTATATATATAATATATATATATATATATATATATGATATATTGAATATATATATAATATATAGTATCTATATAGATAATATATATAATATATAGTATATTATTAATATATATATATATATAAGTTCTATATATACGATACGATAGATAGAGTAGACAGATAGATAAGATAGATAGATGGCTGGGCCATCGTGTACTTCAAGAAGACTGGTAGTTCCGTATCCTGCGTTACTCGTTACTTGGAAAAGTAATCCCGTTATCGCGTATTTCCTGTTTCTTTAAATTGAAAATAAAGAGTAACGAACGGTTCCGGTATACTACGAACTCCGACTGACTGTTCAGCTTTTGACTACGATAATTAAGTTACGGTACTTTTTGGTAATTTATCAGGTTTTTGTGTATATTAAATTTTCAACATTATCATTATTATTAAAAATAATTTACTAAAAATTATTTTTATAACTATTTCATTATAAATTAATAATTATAAATAAATACTCCTTTTTGGCATTCCTTTATGAGGTATCATTTTCTGTTGTTTACAGTGTAATTTAAATAAAATATACACTTTAATTAGGATAAATATAAACAGTATCATTGCTTGAAAAATGCCCACTTCTTATTTAATTATTATTTTTTTATTATTATTATTAATTTTTTTGCTTCAATTTCTGATCTTTTAAATCTTTATACAATATATAAATGAAATTATATGTTTTTCAATAACATTGATTAGTAAAACATTTATTACAAAAAATGTAAAAAAAAAAAAATAAATAATAATAAATGAAATATCTCGAAAAGTATGACACTTAGAGAAAAACTAATTACATATTTGGAATCAGTGTATAAAGCTTATTACAAAAATGTAAAAACAAAAAACAAAAAATATTAGGGGGCTCGGCGCGAACGGGGGAACAGAGGGGGGGGACGTTTCCATACCTATGGGGAGGATGCGGAGGAACCGCCCCGCCGACAGCCGCAAATGACAAAGAGGCGGGCGGTTCCGGAGACCCTGCCCGGAGGGGGGGAATTAGTGCCCCTGTCGTTCCCCGGAAGGCGAGAGACCCACCTGCCTGCCATCTTTGCGGTTTATCCTTGGGTATTCCTCTAGTTAGAAAAAAAAAAAAAATTAAAACTGACGGAGCCGTAAAAACGTAAACAGGTCTATATAGTTTTTGAATCAATGTCCGTCACACTTTAAATTGATGTGTAGGAATATATACTAGGAATATATTTAAAAAAACAACAAAAAAAATTCGAAGGAACTGACGGAGTCGTAAAACATAACAGGTCCATTTGAAGTATACCGGGTCCCCCAAGAAAAAAAAATTGAATCTTTCTGGATCTGAACAGATTCAGTTTTAAACATCCGACCGGAACCGAAATTAAGATCCTTTATATATCGTAATATATAATTCATAGTATAATATATATATTATATATAAATATATATATATATATTATATATATATATAATATAGTTAGTATTAGTAGTATTATATATATATTAGTTAGTATAATATATTATATTATATATATATATATCATATATATAGTATACATATATTATATTTATTAATATATATTATATTATTATATTATAATTATATATGATATAGTAGATATATATATATATATATAGTATATATACTATATATATATATATAATAATATATATATATATATATATATATATATATATATATAAATATATATTATATATATATATATAATATAAGTAAATAATATATATATATATATATATAGGTACTACTATATATATATATATATATATAATTATATACTCATATTATTATATATATATATTAGATAGATAGATAGATAGATAGATAGATAGATAGATAGATAGGTGGGCATCGTTACTCAAAAATGTAATTCCGTTACCGTTACTCCGTTACTTGAAAAAGTAATTCCGTTATCACTGTTTCTTTAAAATTGAAAAATAAAGAGTAGGTACCATAAGACGTGACAACGCTACTTGTCACTTTTGATCAGCGATATTAATTACGGTATTTTAGGTAATTTTGATAGGTCCCTCTGTATATTAAAGTTTCAACATTATCATTATTATTAAATAATTTACTAAAAATTATTTTTATAACTATTTCATTATAAATTAATAATTATAAATAAATACTCCTTTTTGGCATTCCTTTATGAGGTATCATTTTCTGTTGTTTACAGTGTAATTTAAATAAAATATACACTTTAATTAGGATAAAGATAAACAGTATCATTGCTTGAAAAATGCCCACTTCTTATTTTAATTATTATTTTTTTATTATTATTAATTAATTTTTGTTGCAATTCAATTTCTCCGTTTAATTTTTAAAGGTATAAGAATGCAAATTTAAATCACTTTTAATTCGTGTGATGGAGCAAACTTATTACAAGGTTTATGTTTTTGAAGACATAGTTTAAAGTTGTTCCGTTAATCAATTAATGTGATATTTTATTTTTCACATGTATCAAAACGATGGCACAAATTTAAGTCTGTTCCTGTCAAAGCTATTTCCTGAGTGTAGAATTAGTAATTACTACTTCATTGTCTATCGATTGATTTATCTTTTCAGGTTTTTGTTAGTAATCCTTAAAAACGCCGTCTGCAAACATATTAGGTTCATTTTTTTATTCTGTAAGATTTAGGAGGGGCAAGTGCCTCCCCTGCATACGCCTATGATATATATAATATATATAATATATACTCGCTCATGGCTCCTTGGATGAGGTAATGAGGACTGTATCGTACGTAAGTTGAGATATGTGGTATTGTTTTTTTGGAAAAACCTTATTTGTCAATATAAATACGGATACTAAAAACGGAATTAGGAGCCATAAGATTTCATAAGATTCTCCTCAACGGTTTCGAGTCACTCAATGACTCATACTCAGGAGGCTGCTGAAAGAACACATATACATAATATTTTACAAAAAAAGTTAAACGATGATAAATTAAATAAGCGAGTGAAGATTAAAATTGGGCAAAGTACAATTATAAAGGGAATCAATGTTTAACATATATATAAAAAGGGACACAATGCACAATTAGTGAGTGGAAAATTGAGGATCTTCAATTAAGTTAAGAGATTAAATTTAAAATCGCAAATGGGAGTAAACGGAAAATCAATAATGAAATAAATAAATAGCACACCTAATAGATCCGGAGTTAAAAATGAACTAAGATAAAATCATTAGGGACAGACGACAGCAAAAATATTAGTTTGGTTTGGTTAAATGTTGAAGAATCCAGAGTATATAGAAGATGTAAGAACAAACACGAGTATGATGAGGAAATACTGCAGGTAATAGAATATAAAAATAAAATAAAGGATATCTGCCCTTGTCCAGTATACACTGTAAATAGTTGTTAAACAAAAAATGAATTCATTTTTTGTTTAACAACTATTTACACCTTCCATGTGTACACCATGAGTTCCTTTTATTTTATTATTATTTTATTTTATACCCTGCCATATTCCACAGTATTCCGTTATTCTTTCTTATATCTATTATACTCTGGGATTCTCAAACATTTAACCCAAACACTTTAATAGTGATCTTTCGCTGTCGTTGTCCCCTATGTATTTTATTCTTAGGTTTCATTTCTTTTAACTAGGATCTATTAGTGTGCTATTTATTTATTTATTTTGGTATTTCCGTTTACGTCATTTGCGATTTAATTTAAATCTTAACTTTAATCTTAGTTCTAATTTTCCATTCACTAATTGTGCATTGTGTCCCTTTTATATATATGTGTTAACATTAATTCCCTTTATTGTACTTGCAATTTTATTTCACTGTTATTTTATTTTTTTTTCATCGTTTAACACTTTTTTTTGTAATATTATGTATATGTGTTTTTGCAGCCTCCTGAGGATGAGTCATGAGTGACTCGAAACGTTGAGGATAATTTTATAAATCTTATGGCTCTTATTCCGTTTTAGTCATGCCTAATTTATATTATATAATAATGTATATATATTATATATATATATATATAATAGTTATACTACGTATATATATATATTATATATATTATATATATATATATATATATAGTATAGTGATGCTGCAGATGTTCATATTTGTTTTCGCATCCGCGGAATGCGTATGGCGGATGTGTTGATTTTTAATATCCGCGCGGGGATGTGGATGCAGGATCGTATGCGGATGTTTGATTTTAATATCCGGGATGCGGATGCGGATGCGGATGTTAATATAATATCTTAGTATATATATATATTATATATATATATATATATATAAATATATATATCAGTATATACTAATATATGCATATATATATTAGTATATAGTACTATATATATATATATATACTTTTCCCCGGGAAAGGTTGTATAGGCACAATTTATTTAAGATAATTGTTCAACGGGGGCGGGAACGGGGACCCAACTTAAGTCACGCTCACCAACCCTCGCTTTTCCACCGTCGCCTGATGACAAGAAATTTTACAATGGTTTATATACTTTTTGCACTAGTATTAAAACTTCAAAATATAGGAGGTTGTGCTTGAGAAACATCAATTTTCAGCCTCTTGTCTGCTGAGAGTCTGTTTCTCTTTTCATTAAACATATATTAAGCTCAACATTATAATAGTTGGAGGACAGGCATAGTATTTCCTTGCAAGTTTATCAAGCGTTGGAAAAAATTTTGGTTAATCTTTTCCAAAAACTTATAGGAATCGATCTTGTAATTAGTCGTTTTTCTTGTGATGGCAGTTTCAATCCATATACACCTACATTTTTGGTAATCTTCAGTGGTTGTCTTCATCACTAACTGGACTGTAAGAGAAGTTCCTTTCGCAGTGAATCTGTTATTGTTTACTGTAGAAGGTGTTTGTTCTGTAGATTTGCGCTTTTTTCCTTTAAATGGGTTGGCGAATTAATAGACTGTTTGGATTTGAAATTTTTTCAAATCACAAGCACAAAGTGAACGATTTGTCGTTGTTCTATATATTGTAATTACAAAAAAAACTTGCCTTTATAACGGGGATCTTAAGCTAAGTCTGCAAGTAGTAAAGATGAGTCATTCAATTTTCACAGAACTAAATTCGGTTTTCTTAGATTCTAAGTTTTATTACAATCTTACATTATTTTAAAGCCCGTCCATCAATTTTCGTATGAAAATGATTCAAAATGCCTCCATTATCGTTGAGATTCATTTGGTATTACGAGCATAACCTTATATTTTGTTTGGTAATTCTTCAACATGGTCTCAATAAACTTAATACAGCTGTGACATATGAATGTCATTTTCCACATTAGTACATGAAAATTTTAACGTATGGACATGTTAGAACCTGGCTTACAAAACAGGAGAGGTTCTGTTGAGCAATAACCATGTTCTTTCCATCATATGAGTGTACTATTCATGCGAGTTTGAAAACGAACTGTTGATAACAAGTATAGGATATGAATATTCAAGGCCGTTTATTTGAATTGGCCTTCAACATTTTCATTTCTCACATTAATTCTTAAGTATTTTTATAATAAAAATTCTTAATCAAATCTCGACGATAAATATCCGCGCAACACTCCGCAAGGCAAAGCGCTGTGCGGATCTTAAATAATGTGTGGCGATAGCTCCGCCGCCTCGGATGCGTTATGTTCGCACGGCTGCATCACTAATTATTGATATGATATCTAGATATATATTATTATATAGTATTATTATTTATTATCAAACTACATAAAATATATATATATATAATATATTATATTATTATATATTATATTATATATTATATATATAACCTAGTAATATATATATCTTATTTATATTATCTTTATATATTGATTATATATACAATTAAAGTTGTGTTGTGTGGTGTTGTGTGGTGTGTGTGTGTGGTGTGTGTGTGGTGTGTGTGTGTAAGGTGTGTGTGTTTATTTGTTTTAGAAAATATGATTGGATTATTATTTATTCACATTCTTATTATTATTATTATTATGCTATTATTAATTAATTATTATTTTTATATTCATTATTATTGATTATTATTATTATTATTGAATTGATGACTGGATCAATTGATTTATTATTAATTAGTTATATATTCAAGATTACAGATTTAATTCAAAAATAAGTTATTATTTTAATCTGAAAAATGCTACTAGCCGGGGGGACCGTGACGAATAAGAGTATCCACTTTTTACGCTCATACAGGGTCACTCGAGCTACAAAACAAAAACAATTATATGTTTGTCTGACTATAGAGGTATGGAGTTTATATAAGTAGGTATATAGCAGTTGATAGGGGTATTATGTATTGTATATATTAATTATTACTAATATTATAATAATATATATATAGTATATATTATATATAGTATAGTTATACAGTATAGTATATATATATATATAAATACTATATATATATTTATATATATATATATTATATATGTAATAATATATATATATATATATACTGTATATATAAATAGTATATGTAAATAAGTATGATTAATATATATATATATTATTAATAATATATATATATATGATATATATAGTATATATATATATATATAAGTATATATAATAAATTATATATAATATATTGCGTATTAGTATATATATATAGATATATATATATATAGTATATAGTATATGATATACTAGTATATATATATAGTATAAGGTAGTATATATAAACTTCTATTAGAAATGTTTAAATTATATTAAATAGGATATAAAGGAGGAGGTATGCATCTGAAAGCTATTCCCTATTATTATTTAAATAAAATAAATAAAATAAAATAAAAATTTAATAATAATAATAATATATAATGGAAATAATAAAATAATTAATGAATAATACATAATAATAATAATAATATAATAATAATAATAATAATAATAATAATAAATAATAATAATAAATAAATAATAAAAATAATTTTTATAATACTTAATACATAATATTATTATAATATTAATAATAATAATAATAATAATATTATTATTAATAATAATATAATAATAATAATCAGAACTATAATATATAATAATAATAATAATAAATAATATATAATAATAATAATAATAATATATATATATAATAAATATAATAATTAAAGGGATTTCTCCACTAAAGTAGAAGGGGATCTTAAATAATATAATTATAATAATAATAATAATAATAAAATAATAATAATAATATAATAATAATAATATTTAAATAATAATATTAAAATTAATAATAATAATATTGTTAATAAATAATAATAATATTTTGATTATAAAATAAGTATAAATAATAATAATAATAATAATAATAAGTAATAAAATAATATTTTATTATTATTTTATTATTATTTCTTATTGATTATGACATTTTTATTATTAATTATTATTATTATTATTATTATTATTTTATTATCTTTATGTATTTATTTATATATTATTAGTTATGTATTTATTATTACTTATTATTATTATTATATTAATTATTATTATTATTTGATTATTGATTATTAATTATTTATCTATATCTATTATTATTAGATACTATTTTATTATATTATTAATAATAATTGTAATTATTATAATTAAGTAGTAATTATATAAAAGTACGGGAAGAGAGTAATGTGTCATGAGTACTTAATTAATTTAGTAGATGTTAAATATTTTTCTACACTGCCTAAGAGTTGAGTGATGCTGAAAAGTAGTTAATGGGAGCCTTTTCATTCCATGATGCCCTTCATGAGGTGGTCCTCCTAGTTGTATTAAAATATATGAGGTCGGTGTTTAGTGTAAAGGATTTTGTTGTACTGTTCATTGGTTTTTTTCCTTTCACAGTTTTGTTCTGTACAATTGTGTTAATCAGTTCATTAAGTAACTTCATTAAAGATGTTTTTTTTTTTACAGATAACACCACCGCCTTCACGGCAGCCCTATCTAGGAGGGGTGTACTTTATTTATCGTTCGAGCATACGAAGTCAAGTCTAGAGAGAATCAGCTCACATTCTCTCACTCGACCAGTTGCGAACCTGAGACCATCACACTAATACAACGATCTGCCAACATGGGCACATACTCAGCCCCAAAATTCTTCTAAACATACATAGCCATGCGCATAAACAACGACACGCTATAATTCCTTGGGGTACAGCTGATACACACCTAACCATTCACAAACGACACATTTGAAAGCATAACAACACTCAAGCAATATGAACTAAACAAACATAATTCCTAGTGTAGCATTTGACATTAATAATCAATAAACAAATTCCATGCACCATCTACAAACAATGGCATCCGTCCACTTACACCTATATTGCATCTATTTTTAATTAAAGTTTATTAGACCTCGAAACCAACCAAAACATTTATGCAAAAACTATGGAAAAAGTTCCAGCTAGCATAAGAAGTTGCAACACTTTGTTAATGGCAACAACTATACACCATACTGGGTAGATTAAACTTTAGAAATGAACTAGGCATACAGTTCCTATCGCTAGAAGACACAAACACCTCAATACCTCAATGACACACTGGCACTTTCCAACCCTACTAAACACAGCAGGTTAAAACAACCTCACCATCTTCCCCAGCTTTTTATTATACAAGACAAATCCTAAACTACATCAGGCCCCCACAGGGCAAAACACCCATTTATACATAAACAAATACACACACGAAACATAACTGAAAATTATTTAAGAACCCGACAACCACTCAAAATAATGATACGTAACGTCCGCCAGACTTGCATTTAAATACATATTTCTCTTCCTAGGAACAATCCAATCATCCTTTTTTCAAACTAAAGATGTGGCCACCACCTCAACTCTGTATATTACAGAATTTTAGGTTTAAACTTACAGGGCCACAGGTCAAATTTGCACGACAGATCGTAACCAGGCGCCCGGAGACTGTCTCACTTGCTCCTAGAGTGTCCAGCTTAACCATCGCCCCAAGAGTAGATCTAGGACTTACAATTTAACGATCTGTTGGAGGAGGCGACTGGCGGCGGCGGGGTAGTTCAGGCAAATTGTGGCCACTCTGAAGGGAGGTTGGCCAGAGAACTTGAAAGTAAAGGTAAAGAAAAGTAAGTAAAGTAAGTTGCTTACAAGCATGCTCTAAAGTAATAGTAAAGTGAAAGTAATAGTATATATATTATATATATATATATATATCTATTATATAATATTTATATATATATACTACTTATATATAGTGATATTATATATATATATATATATAGTATATTATAATATATATATTAATAATAATAATCATATATACCTATTAATAGGTATATTATATATAATATATTATATATATAGTTATATAATAGTATATATAATGATATGAAGGAGATATTGCAGGAGGAAGCAAAGTTTACCATATTAAACATTGGAGGAAGTCGGAGACGTAACCCGAGCCAAAATTGAATCCGGCTATAATATTTCCTGGCTTCTCAGCACTGTTTTATTAGTGAAAAGTGTAAACACAGATGGCAACACATTATTTTCAAAAATGAAATATCAGAGCCTTCATCCCAAACGTTAAAGGTTTCCCTTTTATTAAGAATCACTGTCATAGAAAACGTCCATGAACATCATTTGTAGGACTAACGAGCTTAAAAATAATAATATTTTCACCAGGATTTTGTATTATTAAAATCAGCTGATTTTTGTTTTTTCGTGATTTTTATATGTAAAAAATCATGATTCTTTAATATTTTAGTTTTTTTTTTTTTTTTTTAAATTGACGATGATGTTTAACTGATTTAACTTCACTGTTATCTTCAAAATCATAAGAAAAATCGGAAAATGGAAAATAAATTATAATTGTAAAGAAATTTTTCAAAATAATACTTTTGCCATAAACCCATAATTAATACAAACTAATCAACGATTTTTCAATTTCAATTTCAATTTCAATTAACATTTAATATATGGATGATCACGGTACAATATGATTTTTCAAGGCAGTTTGATAGGAATTTTTTTATAATACTTTTGGGTATTTTTGATCTGGTTTGCATGCTAGCTTTGACATACGTATTTATAATTACCCTAATAAATTGCATGCTGTGCACAAACAATTAAGGAGATGGGCTAATTATTTGCATTATAAAATTTCAAATATAAGATGTACCATTAAAAAAATAACAACATCATATATTGTTGTAACTGGAAGAGTATTGATTGGCCGATGTGGCGCGTTTAACTGTCTCAATTTTCTTATGTTCTAATGTTAATTTAGCTTTGCTGCTTCAACCGTTAAATATCTATTGTAAAAGAAGAAATGAATTTGAAAGCCTTTCTCAGCATTTATAATAGCTCTGCTGGATTTATATAAAATTATAAATTATAAAATTAGATTGGGTATTTGACAATCGTTTGGGGCATCGTTTCCCAAATTCCAGGTCGCTACCCGGCACCGGGTCATGAAAAACAAGGTGCAGGGTCGCAGATAAACTTTACGAAGGATGCGAAAATGTTTTTTTTTTTTTTTTAATTATTTAAAATAAATGCCTAACTCAGTGATTCCCAACCTTTTGTAATTCACGGCATCCTATTTAAGGCTGTTTAATTTTTGAGGCACACTTGTTATTATACATAATCATAATAAATAATATAATAAATAAAATAACTAATAATAATATAATAATAATAATGAAGAATAAGTAACTAATAATAATATATAATAATAATAATAATAATAATAGTAATAATAATAGATAATATAATAATAATAATAATAATAAATACATAATAATAATAATAATAATATAATAAAATAATCAAATAATAATATAATAATAATGCATTTTAAATTTAAAATATCTGGAATAAACATACCTGTTAAACTTGTGAAAAGCTGGAGTTTGAGGGTTTAGCATCGGATTAATGGGAAAATCTTGTGCTTGATGCTTTGGAGCACAAATATTGTATGTTAAGGTCTGATGTTTGATAACGCAAAAGGCATATTTTCTGAAGAATTCACACAATCTATTTCTTGTTTTGCTTTATTGTACCATTACAGAGAAAAGCTTGTTCACAAAAGTATGATGTTGAAAAATGGCAAACAGGAAACTGTGCCATTTTTTCTACTAGGTTAAGGGATACTCCTGTTTGTATGCTTAACCAACTGATAAGTCAGTCCCTTTCAAGTTTAATTATCATGAAAGAATCAGCGCAGGAGATTCATTAATTTCGTCTCTTTTAGTAGCTGTGAAAATCTCTAGTTCTTCAGCAATGGGGAAAACATTCGTCACGTCAATTCACTCAAAGACTACCTAAACGGAAAGAGAAGGAAAGTATTATCTACTGTATCTTGCAATTTTGATAAATGATCAAGAAGTGAGGTCTTTTAGTTTCTGCGCCATTACATTTCGAAATTTTAAAAAGGGATGGCAAATTTGAAAAACGCTTTCTCAATGGCAGACTTCCAAGAAGCTACGTTTCTCACATGAAACCTTTCATTTCATTGTTTGAAGAAACTGTTATTTTCGTTCAGTAAAGTATTTATACATTTTAGTTCAGCTAAAATTATATCTGACAGGTTATAAGCTGTTAACCCAAATCATTTTGCAGTAAACCTAGGAAATGCATCATGTTTCTCTTCTCTAGAAAAAGACTTTTAGTTCTCTTTGTGCGCTAAGAACGGCGGTTTATGTACTCTACACGAGAAATAATAGCAATATTATGGGCATCCATTGTCACAACATTTTTTCAATGGAGTCTCTCACTTCAAAGGTTGTGAATTTCTAATGTAATTTATGCACTCTTTATAAAACGTGATGTATAACTTCACCGAACTGCTCCACGAGCACAACTTTTTCCCTACTAGTCGGCTTCTCTGTGCATAATGGGCAGTGTAGTTATTCTTCAATGATCCATTTTTAACTGTAAAGCCTGGCGCCCAATAGAATCGCTTCATATGCTTTCCTGTCATTGATGGTGCACCATCAGTACAGAGTTCACAGACACGGTCGTTCCAGTGGAAAGGATCTATAGTTAGGGTAGGAGATAAGGAAGAGAGGAAGGCGAAATTATCCGGCGCCGATTACTAGTTGTTTCCCAACCTTTGCAAGCAAACCAGCTGCTCCGCGATTATCTAACCGTCAATCAATCTACAGAATCCAGAAGGCTTGAATTTTTTGGCAGTAATCATTCAGTACTGTGCATCTATTGTGTGAAGCAAATTTTGGTGAGTGTTGTTGTATTTTATCTGTGACTTGTTGCATGTCTATATTTAGAGCGCATTTCAGGATATTCTACGCGTAATCAGCAGTATCTGTTTGATGAGAGGAACCTTTTTGAAATTTCTGGGTATGGTTTCAACTGATAACGCTTGCCACGCCGGAAAAATACGAGTGATAATCTTCTCCAGCTGTATGAGGTTTCATTTTGGGGCGAGCAATTCGGCAACTTTAAATGAAGCTGCGAGAGAAGCGTCACTTGTGGTGAAATACTCTTTCAACATTCTGTGTCCCTCACACAACTTTTCTTGATTTTCCTATATAGCCTCTTGAAATATGAGCCAGGTTTCTGGGATACATCACCTGGATGCTTCGTAGCAAGATGTCTGCCTTAAGTTGCTGGGTACTACTATGGCTTAGCGTTTCGCCACACACTAAGCACAGGGGACATGGATTTCGCCAATCGTTGTTCATGACAATCCGTAAGACAAATACACTCTCTAAATAATCGTTCTTTTCTTTAAAGAAATTCTTTGATGTGAAGATCCAGGAATGATAATGTTCAAATTACTGTCACTTAAAGTAGGTGGTATAAGTTCGCTTCTCCTATTTCTTGAAATTTTAGAACATTTCTAGCATAAGCAAAATTCTTTAAAACAAAATGGAAGCAGTTTTTAATTAGCATAATAAGACTTATAGGAGGGTCATTAGGCGACATAGAACACTTAACCGGTCCCCTTACGCCCTGCAGATGACTTTGTCATGCAACTTATCGTCAATTTATATATTATATATATTATACTATTATATATATATAATAGATATAATTAGTTAAATATATAATATATATATATATAATATTATAAATATATATATAGCATATATATATATATATATATTATATATATATATCTTATATAGTTACTATATAATATATATATTATATATATATATATATATAGTATATATATATTTAAGTACTATAATTATGTGTTAATATAAATATAGTTAAATTTATATTATATCTCTGTAGGACATATAGTATATATAATATATATATTATATATTTATATATATAATATATATTATAACAAATTTA
>JABUQX010058192.1:0-26920 GCA_015478945.1 Trachelipus rathkii | reverse complement strand
TTGATAATTTTTTTTGTATGTGGGGACTTTAATCACAAATTAATAACAATTGCACATAATCTTTACCGAAATTTTCTTATACTTCTACTGTCTATTCGTAGCCCAGAATGAAACTTTTCATTCGTGGAATTGCCCTAACAATAGTAACTATATATATAGTCATGCGCATGTCTGAGCTTCGTTAGTCGTTATATGTATATATATAATATATATAATAGTATAGAAACTATAGAATAATCTGATCATTATAGTTTTAATAAGCCAACAGGTAACGGCTCACTCACATAGTGAATATATACCATATATTACAATAATAATATATTAGATATATATATATTATTATAATTATTTTCAGCACAATCATATAAAGGCTAACTATAAAATAATACGATACAGCATTTTCGCATACACGTATCTCAATGCCCTGAAGTTAATGCCCACGTCGACTTGCACAATACTCGCTTAGGCCGTAAAGACCCAATAGCACGGCTGAAACCACACTCACTTTATATACTCGACAAGCAATAAAATAGCCTAGGAATAACGCAGAATGCATTGCGGTTTCAAGCCGGCACAATAGCTTATTTACGCCTCACATCTCGCATAACTGTTACGTATGCGCATGCATATTCTAGTGTAACGAAATACCGATCACCCGTCACATCTCTGTTTTATCTCATAGATGAGTATAGATTAATAATTGAGTGAAGAAATGATTCAAATGTGTCAACTGTAAGTACAGAACAGATAGACATGAACATATACACAACCAAAGAGCTAGATCTGCCGTCATTTATCGGTACAATCCTCCATTTCGATAAGTCCGAAGTAAACCCGGTCACACAAAAAAATTGAACCCAGGCCGCAACTAACGGCAGGTCACGCTAATGGTTCATCGAAGCCAGAATACATTGCGAGAAGAGAGCAAGCAATTCTGTGTGGCTCAAAGCAGCAGAGCTAAGGGTAAACGTGACAGCATCCACTCTAGCAAGAAAGAAAAGGAGTTTGATAAATATCAAGTAGAAGGAGTACATTATCGGAACCGTAACTACATGCCTGTCAAAAATGAGCGTGGAGGATGGGAGGGTGTGTAATTAATGGAAAAAGGTACAAAAAAGAGATCTGTTTGGTTCAGAGAGAGTGGTAGGTCGTGGCGAGGAGCGATGCTTAAAAAATCATCCAAGAAAATGATGATGCATTGGAAGCAAAGAAAAAAGCTTGCTGTCAAATTTCTAGAGAGCAAAAGAAATTCAAAGGTACATAATCGCAGTCGGCAACCTTGTTCAAAGATATGTTTACGAGGATATATGCATCATAATGATGCAGAGAAGTCGTGTGAAAAGATATGCTTCTCAATGGCTTACACAAAACATTCACGACTTTGCTGATCGAATGATTTGACGTGGTTGAGGTGCGGATGAAGTTCTTTTGATGTCTGGATCTGGAATTACTCTCGATGTTTGATGGAACGACAACAGTCGCAAACCATGGTTACAAGACTCGAAAAGAAAGAGACACTTTGCAAATTGGGTTAGCTGCAAACGTGGACTAGAGGAGAGAGGGGAAACAAGCGTCGTATTCCGTGCTGAAGACGCAGAAGTGAGTGCGTTAAAGTGACTGTTATAATGAAAAACATGGAGGAGTGGATCTGGTTCGGACGAATGAATGTTGGCAGATGTTAGCCAAATTAGAAATACCGATCTCAAAAATGTATTGACCTCTACTTCCGCTTTTGGCCTAAAATGGACAGTGTTGTCAAGTTTGTGAGATGCTATACCGTACATATGTGGAAGAGTGAACATTTTGTTCTTGATATTTACTAGACGAAATAAAGGAGGTGGTTGAGAATGCTGCTCGCGTGTGTGAGTCTGACCCTGACATATCGACAACTTGAGCTAAAAGCAAGCTCTAAAACACCACACAAACGGTTAATGACCCCAATGTGTAATGTTGATCCTAATGACCATTAGTAGAGGGAGCAGGAATTTTTTTTAAATTCTTTGGAAAATTGGGGAATGAACATTCAGCTGAACTATCGGTAAATTAAGCGAACTTAGTTACACTAGACTGACCCCAATCATAATAATATAACATTAATAACATATTGTTATTAAACTTGATTTTTATTATCCATCTAACTTGTTCTTAATGCAGGTGCCAGATACATTGGGAAATATTCATATATGAGAATCATATATATGCAGGGGCCTCAATAAATAAAGATACACTCATGATAGTGACTAGAGTCATAATATAATAACTCACTAATATGATAAGAAACACAGCTATATATGTATGATAGGTACTATATATAGTAACTCACTAATATACTATAAAGTATAAATACAAGTACCAACTCACTATAGTATGAAGATATAGCCAACCTATATAAAGACTCACCCGAAATATATATATATGATAATAACTCACTATCTAGTAGTTAGCAGTGCCCATCCATTATAATAAATATACTTATATATATATTTATATGTATATTATATATATTAATACTAATTAATAATATAATTATATATATATACTATATGATATTTAATATATATATATATAACTATAGTTATATATATATATATATTTAATATATATTAAATATAATTATATTAATTAATAATATATATATATATAATATTATTATAATTAATTAATATAGATGTATTATATATATATAATATATAATTTTTATTAATATTTAAAGTTATGAGGCAACTGTACATAACATCGATATATTTAGTTACATTTCTCACGGCGTCTTTAAATTTATAGCTTACTCCTGCTGTTGCTTATATGTATATATACATACATATTATATATATTATAAATAATATTTAGGTATAGGATATATGCATTAACTAGTAGCATAAAATTTCAAAAGGATATTGTATTATCATATATATATACTTATTATACATTATATATTGAGTGATAGAATATATAGTTATTTATAATGAACTGACTCATTAAGTTTTTATCTGGTATACTTATTATATTTCACCTATTATGTATGCTAGGCAACTGCAGGCCTCTACATATGACACCACAATAGCTAACATTGTATGCAACCCTTGAGTATCACTGTTTCATAAAGTTTCCTATGATGTAAATGTTATAAAACGTAGAAAATCCATTGGGACAAATATGAAAGGCAGAGTAACTCGTCCAGTGACCGTTCGAATACCGTTTGTCTTGCAATTCTTTATATAAGAAAAGCAACTGGGTTACGTGAACCCCATTATAAAGAACAAGCAACTGCTGTGAAGAATCCGCCATTATATAAGAATAAAAATGGGGTGAATTGACAGTCCAGCCGTGGATGTAACAAGGCACACTAATCAGAAATCATTCACATAATATTAAAGAACAGCCAAGCCTGGGGAGGGTCATCGATGATAGCTCCTCAATGTTTATAAAGAACTCAGCTCATCGAACTGATGGTCACATTACCCCAATAGTTGAAGATAGCGAGGTAAGCAGACTGGCGTAAGCTGTAGCCCCAAGGTTTGCTGGTTCTTTATCTAGATCATAGCCACCCCGTCACACTATTAACTGTTGATAATTGGTTTACGGACCCAGCTGCATTGTTCTTATTATTGTAAGTCTTCTTATAAAAACTATGTTTATGTCACTCTTATGACATGGTCACGAGACCCTATATTAAAAAAACAAGAAAACTGAATAAATATTTAAGGAACAAGCACTGGGTGTCACGGGTGGACTTGGGCGTGAAATCTCACATTATCAAAGACACCAAGAATTTTTCTTCATTAGCGTTGCTTCATATAATCACCCAATCATGTCGAAATAAAGCAAAGCAAATGGCGCTGACTTCGTTAACCCCCAATAGTCATGAAACAAGCAACACAGAAGCGCCCCAGTCCAAATGTTTCACAATTGACCTTAAATTAGTACTAAATCCTGGTCACGGTTATTAGCAGTTAGCACCGCGATTGCATTATACAAATTTATTTAAGATTAGGTCAATCAGTGTTAGGTCACTATGTATACTTTATTTAGCTTATATTGTATACATTAAATATGTCACTATGCATGAGCATAATATATATTCTTTATATATAATATGTGATATATATCTACGTTGGTACACTAGTTGCTTAGTATTCACAGTTAATTAAATTCCAGTATATGCTACTAATAATAGTATAAATACTAATTTGGGATATATATTAATATTAATAGAAATATATATATATTAATTAATATTATAATATATTATATATTATATTATACTCTATAATATATTAATATAATATAAATAATTAATATATAATATACTATATATAATGATATATATCATACATAGGGAAATTACATTATAATCTATATATAATGTATAATATAAATATAATATCATATATATAATAATATAATAATATATAATATACTGTTTATATATATAAAACAAACTATACTATATTATTTCTATTATAATAATATATTAATTATATAAATATATATCATATATATATATACATATGATAATATAGATCATACTCTACAAGAAATCATATTTTATCTACTGTGTAATTCTCTTCACGTAATCCTAATAACTTATTACTATACTATATATATAACATAATATATATAATAAATTATATAAATTATTATATATTAATTAAATTTTAAATATGGTAGACAAAAAAGCTCGACGTTCATTATTTGAATAAGTATAAGTACGTATTTCGTGCTATATACGTATCTTATTATAATTATTAGGCTTCATGCTGTTGTCAGCTTAGTTCTGGATTATATGGGAGTTACTAGTACACCCTATTTTTCCCTAATGGTATCATGCGTCAAACATCGTGTCTCTCATTATTGGGGAATGTTCTCGACAAAAAGTAGTTTCTAGAGATCTCTTTATAATGAGTGTCCACCGCTGACCCGATCACCCACCACGTAATGCTTATGTAACGGCAATAAAGTAATAACTATTTATCTACATTATTGCGTATGTAATGCCTAATGTGTATACTTGGGATTGCCACGTGAGTCTCGTGACACCTAGATGAAATATGCCTTGATTAAAATGTATACTATGCTGGGGTTACAGTGACGCGCTCACTATCTATTTACCAAAAACAGCTTAACGTGATGCTTATCACTGGTGTCATGGTATAGCACGGTGCTCACGGAGTGACCCCAGCTGCCTGAATTTAATAAATGAATTGCGAAGATAACGATAGATGGCCTCCCAAAGTGACCTCCCTAATGGTTCATATAATCATATTGATAAGTTACTCTAGTTCGTGTTAACAATCTGATAGCAACTACTTAACCACCGATACTCTCTAAAGCTACTTTGTAATAATGGTTAGGTCCGCTGATACCTACAACCCCAGTTAGATTAGAGTTTCGATTAACCTCAAATGGCAACTGGGGTCACCTTACCCCAATATGAGAACCAAAGCAACTGGGGTAGACGTGACTCAAAATACAGAGTAACAGCCCACCACGTAGGATCAGCAACCCCTCCAATATAAAAAATACTCTACGTTAAGTAAAACTTAGGTAGAAATTGATAAGGGAGTCAACGATCAATGCAATATATTATTTGACGCTTTACATATTGTCAGGTTCTTTTTCTTTACATTGTTATACACGCTCTATTGACACTAGTTGAAGCACATGATTACTTAACTCGCAAGATGCAGATTACATTGGAAAGGAAATATATATATATATTAATAATATAAATTATATATATATTATTTTATTTAATATTTTAGTTTTATATTTATGTATATATATTATATTATATATATTATATATATATATATTATATATATCATATTTATTTATTATTATTATTATATATTATATTTTATATATTTATTATTTTAGTAATTATTATTATATATATATACTATATTTATAATGTGTCACTGGCTAAATCTCTAATATTATAGTACTTTTCGTATATATTTGGCTTTGGCGTTGCTTGTTCTTTATTTTGTGGTCACGTTACCCCAGTTGCTTGTTCTTCTATTGCTGTTATTTGACTCCTAGTTTTTGTTTTTTTTTATTGAGTTATTTATGAGATATATGTTTTCTTATTTTTTTATAGTTCTCTCAGTTTTGTCTTGTTTTTTTCGGTCATATATCTCGCAAAGTCATTGGTGAACACACATAGCTAATGCATATGATTCGGGTTGTCAGTATAACTCTCTCGGATATCACGTTACCACAACAACGTTGCGTGCCATTATCTCACGAGCTCAATGATAAGCGCCTAAATTTAAAGACCGAATAAGATGAAGCTCACTTAATTGCTTGCCTGTCTACGTAGCAGTGCCTCTACTTAATAATGAGGGGATTATCAGTGACCCCCAGTATCTAGCTATATCACTCCTTCTATATTGTATAGTTTATCTTGTTCTTACATTGGAGCTCAACTTCACCTCCATTTATTATACTTTATAATGGGTACGCGTACCCAGTTGCTGTTCTATTACTAAATGTGGTCTTACATAACCCTCACAGTAGCATTTTCTTAATTATATGATATATATACTATATATGGAGTTACTACACGTGATACTACAGTTTACTTGCGCTATTGTTAACATATTGTCTAGTTATGCTTTTCTTTTACTATTGTTATCTACTAATATACTAGAGTATATATACACTAGTAGTCTATGTATACTTAATGTACAGTTGACAGATCACATTGGGAAATATATATAGATATATTATATATATATATTTATATATATATAATATATAGTATATTAATATATATATATATTAAATTAATTAATATATATATATATAGTATTATATATATATTATTAATATATATATATATAGTATATATATATATATATATATATATATATAATATAATATACACTAATGATATATGATATATATATTAATATAGATATATATATTATATAGTATATGAATATATTATATATATATAAAGTAAGTAATTATTAATTAGAATATATATGGAGATATTATTTATACACGTGATTCATAGTAGCTACTTTATTAATAGACTATATAGACATACACGGTATACAAGTATATTTAGTACTTTATCGTGAGTACGGTGCACATTATAAGAATTATAGGCTTACTGCTGTTGAGCTATGATTTATCTATGCACTAATATATCTTGGGTATAGTTAATACGTATAGATCATCCACGTAGTCAATATTACGCCGCAATGTAGTCTGGCTATACGTGCATTCAAGAACAAGCACTAATCTAGTGTTACTCGTGCACAGTAAATCTCAATGTAAATAGATAAATAATTAGACCTCACATACATGTATTAAAGTGTGCAATTAATGCGTGGTCGTTTTCATACGTGACATTGAGCAATATCACAAAGCATATGAAGCAACCACTGAGGGCGTCACGTGGACCCCCCTCCTCCATTATATTTATTAAAATACAAGCATATCTGGCCCAGTGTACAACGTCAACCCATTATAAAGTATATAAAATAATGTGGAGTGAAGTGTACTCAATGTTTTGAGAAGAACAAGAAAACTGTACGAATATACATAGAACAACGCGAGTTGGGCACGCCTGAGGTCAACTGTAACTCGCGCCCAATAATAAATGATCACCAGAACTGGTCTTGTCGACCTTACTCCCAAATTATGTATAGAACAAGTCAAACTCGTGTACCGGCAGTGAAATCAGCGTGATTCCGCCTACGAATTCATATCATATTGAGAGGACTACACGGGAGTCAACGATCTCGCGAAGTTGAGCGGCGCAACGAAGTCAGTTTCAATGAAATCACCCTCTTGTGATATCCAGAAGAGCCTTAATACGCCTACCATAAGCCCAGGTAATAATCAATGCAAGACACTAGTGAGTTTCATCAGACCCCTAAGATTACGAAAAATAACAAGAAAAATTGAAGATGAACCACACATTATTAGCATTATTAAGAACAAGCACATGGTGAGTCATAGTGGTATATATGTATCATGATAGTATTTATTTTTAAACTAAGTATCTGTACTCTCAATTAATATAGACAGTAAGTACTTAAATTTGGTTATATATTGTGTTCATGGTTTGTCAGTATATATTTACCCGCTTTAATATGTTAACGTAGTAAACACCCAAGTGCCTGCTTATGAGTGGTTCTTGTAGTAGTTAATAAGTTTTATAACGTGTTTTAATTTCTGTTATAATACATTGGTATATCAATATATAGTATAACCCCAAATTATATACAAAGAAACAAAGCAGTAGTACCAGTTGTACTGAGTGTGCTGGGGTTTGTGGAGGATAAAAGGCAGATTGAGTAATTCTGTAGTGTAGTGCACTACCAGATGATTGACTAGTTTTTAAGATGTTATATCTATGGTATAGAGGGAGAGTGACCGTAATGACTTCCTTAGCGAAGCTGGTTCTCAAGCAGTGGTTTAGCGGTCGGCGACATAAATAATTTAGTTATTTGTATGGTCATATTGAGTATTTATTTTAGAGCAGTTTATTATTTGATTTATTAATGTTATTATTATTCGTGATGGTGGTTAGAGATTTTTATTTTTTTTTAGCTGATATTGTTTTTTTTATTAGGTATTATTATTATAATAGGTGAGATAAATGTGAGTTAGTTATTTTATTTACTTCTGGTAGTGATCGGTTATTTGACACTTTGCTACTTCGCACTCACTGATGGGTATTATTGACATTCTTGTTGTGTACTTGCGTTTATGGTATTTAATTGCAGATTAAATTGTGATATTTATAATATATATATATATATAATATCATATATATATTATATTTATTATATTTATATATTATTATTATATTAATATATATTTAATATTATAATTTTATATTTATATATAAATATTAATATTATATTTATTTATTAATATTTTTAATTTTTATATTTTTATTATTATTAATTCTCTTAAGTATTCATTTATTATTCTCTATAAATATATTTTATAATTTTAACTAATGTATACTGCTTATTCTATGAAGGGGGCATAAATATCCTCTATCATATAGTAGTTACATTTTTATACTTTTTACATAATATAGTAATTTATCTATCAAAGTAAGGTGAGGTTATCTCGGAAGTATTATTAAGTGTTGAAAAAAGTTTGCATAATTTCTAATTTTCATATCTCTCCACATGTAGTGCCTAATCTTGAGCAATCCCATAACAATGGGTTTCACTTTATTCTCGCTTATATTAGCTATCAATCACTAAAGTCAATACGGTTCTCAAAGAAAGTTATTCGGTCCACCTTTTGATATAACTATATGCTAAATGTCAAATTAAATATTTCGTTTTACAGTGACTAATTCGTGGTACCCTAACTAAAGTTTCGTAATAGAATAATGTCTGAACTGTATAACATATGTTGAATCATTTTGATTCTTAGGTGTAATTTTATCATATATTTTCCTGTTTTAAAATAATTCCTAAATTTTCAAAATAAATAGAATATATAAGAAGCTGAACTCACATGTTAATGGTAAAATCTATATGTTCAGTGTGTGGAACCTGAAAACTACGATAGTTTCACCTGTATTCACTAGTTAATATGTTTTAGTAAACTATTTTAGTATTATTTATTCTAATAGATGATTGAATATTGTTGATATTCTATGGTGTATATAGAAATAAACTCATTTAGAGTATGTTTTGGGAGAAATAGTATTGTTGAATACTCTAAATATTGAAATCCGATAAATCGATTAAAAAGCCCGGGGTTAATCTCGAGCTAAATATGAAGTTCTGGAGCTTTCGTGTAAGATAAATACCTATGAATTGTCCCCAAATATCTTATAATCTAGCACCTTACATCTCATATAATCCGTGTCCATATCATCCATAATACATGT
Organism: Trachelipus rathkii; assembly: GCA_015478945.1. Lineage (NCBI taxonomy): Eukaryota > Metazoa > Arthropoda > Malacostraca > Isopoda > Trachelipodidae > Trachelipus > Trachelipus rathkii. Next base: position 17,043 of record JABUQX010058192.1, on the reverse strand, counting down.
ATGACAATCTTCATATTTTGCTTCTTCATCTGTCTTGGTCTTATTAATGATCTCTAGTAGACTTGATCAGAGAAACATAAAGACTTCCTCTAGTCAGTATTCATGTGCTTGTTAAATGACATACGTATATGATACTAGCTTTTAAATTTTGATAGTGGTGATAAACCTTTGTTACGTGCGTTTTATAATCCTGGGTTTAAAACTGGTGAAAGTGACGCTAATTGCCTTCTATAATTTTTGAGGTGCACTGTTGCATAGTCTTGTATGCACAACTGTAAGTATGACAGAATTGAACAGACTGGATTCTTGTGAGCTAGGCTTAGCAGGAGCCGTCTCTTTCGGTTTGTCTTCCATGCTCTACTCCGCTCCTCGTTTTTCGTCACCTACACAAATTCCGCTTCCCTCCCGCGACTTGCGAGAAGTTAGCGTTGTCCGTCCCCTGTTATTTTTGCGTGTGCTAAGTTGCCCTTGTTTCCTATTGCCTCCCGGTCATCACTCCCCTGTTTTTTTCCCGTATCCGCCCTATGACTTCCTACCTATCAAGTCCTCGTTATTTTTCGTATAGACGCTCTCCACATTTCCCTGAGCCTTCTTGTCTCTCGCCCCCCCCTCTTACCCTCCCTCGTCTTTGCAGTTGTCTCTTGTTCCACTTTTTCCCTTCCTTTCCGTTATCCCTTTCCTCTATTTTTTATTTTCTGAGTATTTTCCCTTTGTCTTCTTTTCTTTCTTCTATATCTTATCTATTTTGTCTTTTTTCATGAGTGATTCTGCAGCTTTTATTATTTATTATGGTATTATGTTCACTTAAACTCTTATACTTTTATTCATTAGTGTTCTATATTCTATATATAAGTTATCTAATATTTAACCAGTAAGTATTATAATTATTTAATATATTTTATTCATTATTTACTTCGTATTTTTATATTAATATAATATTCATCTAAAATTTTATTATCTACATGCATTATCGCATTTGACCGAAATGTACTCCCTCTACTGTGTGTTTTAGTCTGACATGTTAGTTTTTCACTCATTACGCCCTCCGCGTATGTAAGCGAATGGACTCATCCATCTGTCCTTAAACGTGAATTATTCTCAGTCTCAACTTACCGATCCATTTATCACAGTATGTTTCGTTGTGATCCGCACCTTTCGCTGGTATATTACATGTATTTTTCTTTCTCTGTTTTCTGGGTTTCATACTATTGATTTCACTTTTATTTTTAATAATTATAAAATATTTAGATTTTACTGTGAATAATTAGTTAATAAAATATATCTCAATATTAAGTATCTCTGGTATTAAACGATAACGTACAATTTGACTTTTCTCACTTATACTAATGTGATAAGAATAAAAATATATAATGTGAGTAATAGTGTTTTAGAAGGGTACTGACATTAGCTTAGCGTAGTCAATATTTAGTAACACTCTATAATGTTAAATATATAACTTATATTCTCATGTAAAAGTGAACTAAAGTCTATTATAGTGATATATACGTTAAAAACCTCATCTCTAATAATAAGATACTTCAATCATCTTATTGATTCAATAACGTGATACATCTTAACGTCGTAATCAAAATTTTAACACTAAAGTGTATATGCTATGATGCAACAAAGGGGTACAATGCCCAATATTTCGATTCTGATACCGATGCCGATTCTTAGATTCTTCATTACCTTTAATTTATATTATCACTATATTGTAACTCTATAAGCTACTAATTCAATTTACATTGAACTATAAACACATATTTAGTTAAATATAAATATTGTCATACAGGTATGAAGACTCCGTTATATAAACAATAATACACAATGCTATAACAAAGTTAGAATAATAAGGGGAACAACCACAGCCTTACTTGATGCGATTATGTGTAGTCATAGCGGCATATTAACTTAAGATATACTCCCAATTGAATGAAAATCTATGTTGATCTACTAAATCTGTTAAAGGAATTTATAGATACCAACTAGTTCATTTTTTAATTTCTGCACCTATTATTTATTTGTATTTTAAATGTTATATTTAAAAGTCTTAATAGTTATAATAATGTTTTATGAGGTTTGTCTTTGTTTTACCACGTTCTCATAATCCTTACCTCTATCATAATATAATTTGTTTCTAGTAGATGAATATATATGACTCTAAGACGCGTATTAGCCATGATACGTGATAATTTATAACGTTAGTATAAATTCAATAATTACCATATCTTAAATATAATTTATTATTATTACGTGGGAAGTTTAGCTGATAATATCGACTTTTGTAGAAAATATCACATCTTAGTAGTGAAGTAAGGTGTTTGCATCATTTAGGTTTAACTGTTGAATTATTAAATATATAAGACTAGTATATTAGTATATATTATATATAATACTAAGTAGTTTATATAATTGTATTATATATTTAATTGCTTAGCCTTACATTATGATAACTTTACTTATTAATTTAGTAAGATATAGTTAATATTATTATATATTTTTTATTTTTGTGATTTATCTTAATTTAATATTCTTATTGTCTTTAATTATTATACTTATTTCTATTTTACCAATGTAAGTATATATTTATATATTATTTATAGATTTCTGAGATAGTATGAACGAGTGTAATAAGTATCTTATATACAGTTTCGTAAGTATATGTGATTTCTGATTTGAGTGTATATATGCATCATGATCTTAGGATGGGTATTTTTTTAGTTTAACCACCTATAACACCTGAAGAACATAGTAGGACTATATACAACCCATGCATTTACTACGCGATTATCTCTTAACTTATTTCCGGACTATTGTATTATTCCTCATTAGAATTTTGCAAGACAATATAGTTACCTTATATTATACCGATGACTCGTGTGACGTCACTGAAAAAGTAGAAATCCAGAAGCTGCTTGCATTTGTTGTTTGTTGGTAGAATAACACAATGGAGGTTGTCCCTTTAAAATGGAAGTAATATGCCAGGTACAAGCTACCTAAGTTGTTCAAACTCATCTCGGTTGTAACGATACAGTATACTTCTAGTATTAATAGATTTGTTCATTTATTTTTCAACAAAATATAGAAAATTTTTCAAAGTTTCATTATTAGTGAAATTATTGCTTGTACAGGGTGATTTACTATATGAAAGACCCGATGGTGTTTGACTCCTTAATATTTTTATGGAGATTAATAATGGGTGCATAATCCTTGTAGTATCTTATTACACAGGTTTGATGGAATATAATAGATGTATCACTATTTATTCGTGAATTCATTATTAATATTTATTATGTAATTTAATTTATATTTAGTTTTATCCATCAGTTACTTACAATATTTAAACTATAGCATTATGTAAACCTGATAGTTAATTATAATTGTTTAATGTAATAATGTTTTTGTGGTTATCTTTTTTTATTTTTCTTAATTATTCTTTTTTATTAATTATTGTATTATTCTTGATTGATTGCCTAATTACGCTAAATAGTTATCCTACATTCAGATCAGTTATTGTGTCGTTCGTTTGTAGATCTACTACTTTCTTATTTCTTTTTGATATTTTATATATCAAAATATGTAATATTTTTTGCTTGTTTTAGTCATATTTTTAATATTATATATTTATTCTTGAAATTGTATATATCTGTTATTGAGTTATCTTTAAATTTTGTAGTATATTCTGTAATCCTAATTCGAAGTAAATTGGTATCCTCTTTTTATATTAAAAACTCATGAGTTTGCTGTTCTATATTTTAAAGCTGGATTTGTTGTCGTATCTTATCCTGTATTTATTTAGTTTGTTGGGTGCACGTCTATACCTCCTACGTATTGTGCCTTTAGTGTGTATTTTCAAGTGTCAATTACACTCCTTAACATATTATTTTAAGTTGTGTTTTGGAAGTAGAGTGCATCACCCTCATATCGAGTGACTTGATTCTGATATTAAAGTGTAACTTGGTATAGTCTGTGGTGGTTTAGTTACTCTTGTGACATATCTTTATGATGATTTATTATCTCTTGTAATTTTATATTTTCTAGTGTTAATGACTTTTATATATTTGTAAGAGTATATATGGATATCATTTTTGCATTTAACATTTGTGTAGTCATACAAGTCATCCCAAATTTTTTTATTATAATTCTGAAATATTAATCTGAACGTTTTACTGTCTACTTCATTCGTTATGTGGTTTATTTTTTTAGTGCTTTATATATATATAAAATATTGAGTATTATTATAATTAGTCTAATATTATTACTATAAACCCCAGAATTGTTCGCGGACCACTCTTTATCATGTTTAATAAATATTTTAAGATGTGTTTTTAACTTGTATAAGATGTGATATATTATACCATAGGTAATGATAGGTTGTGAATCCGAATTCAATAAATAGCCTTAATCTTAAACTTACTCACGCATTCACCATTGGCATGTTCTTTATGAAGATTATATAATATTCATGAACTGTAGTAGGATATCAACGTTGTGGCCTTTCTTTCTAAAGCACATATCTTCATGGTTTGAAAATGTAGTTAATTTAATGAAAGATCTAAATATAAGGTGCTGTAAATAGATGACCATTTAGAATTGTTGATTGATTTCTCTAATATAATCCTTAAGTCTGTACTGATACATAACAAAAACCAAAACCTGTCATTCCTTTTAGATATTATGTCCACATGAATGAAAAATATTAAAGTGTAAAATATCTTAAGCAACATATAAACTACAACGTGTACAAGAAGTGAATATACAGTGATCTGAAAGTTGTATGCATTTTGCTTGGTTTCCTGCAGGATTGTGTGAATAACAGCCTCTTCCTTTTTGAATGGGACAGTTATGCTAAATTATATTATTATTTCTGAAAGATTGATTTCATTCAAGCCACTTGTATAGTCATGAAAGAACTCGAAGCATTGTTATATATTAAATTAAATCAGGGTTCTTGAAATTATTTTTCAAAGCAAGCAATACAGATGACAGGCATTTATATTTACTCTCCAAAAATTTCCTAAATTTAACGAAAAAAAAATAAGGGGAGGTTTATTTGTTGTGCTCAAATTAGAAAGGTTATGAAAGATGAATATTTAATTTCATTTTTAGCTGTATTAGAAGAAGAAACTTGGGTCTCAATCGTTTTATTGTTACTAAATTTCCTTAGAAACAAAAACTTCAACTGCTGAGAGCGTATCAAACAATAGAGCTCCGGCTGTCGCTCCAGTCACAAGCTTACGCTACTATCCCTAGCTCCAAGCTGTCGTCTACACGCATAGAGCTCATACGCATCGCTTTACGGCCCACAGCAGTCACCCTCACATTCAGCTCTATTCCAGCAGCTTACGTAACCGCACATGCTATCGCAGCATTTTCCGAGACTTCACTACTTGAGTTCTAAACTCGACGCTCCACACTAAGTTTAAGAGTGTAACTCTTAGTTACTTCACGTTTTACTACTTTTTCATCTACGGGTCTCGCTCACTTCTTCACGTGTATTCTCAAAGCGTGTCCGCGCCCAATATCTCCAGCAGATTCGCCAGTTTTCGTACACTCGATACCAAAGTTATTTACATCTGTAACCTCAAAAAACGTCATAAAAATTACATGTTTATAGTCTGATTATATAACATTTTGCACTAAATCTTGTGGATTATGGAATATCGTTAATTATATATGTAGAGCATACAGTAGTATATTTACTTAATACACCTGATTTTATGCTATATCACAACAATCTTCACTTTAACCTTTGCCTCGAATTGTACAAGGTCTGTAGTCAATGTGTTATTTTTATAGCTACCTCCTTTATGTGCCATTTCATAAAGTGAATAATATTTTTGTAGTGATATTTAGTAGAAATTATTCTCAAGGCATAAATAACCTTATTGTGTATTTACATTTTATTAGTTTATAAATTTAAGCATAATTTTAATATAATATTTTTATTTCACATTATTAGTAACTAATATATATATGCAAAAATTTTTAATATTTTATGTAATAAATTCGGGTAAAAAACAAAATGAAAGTAAAATATATTATTATGCTATAAATTATTTATATTTTATATTGTAAGAATTATTAAATTATTTAATTATATTATAATTTATATTATGTATTATTATTATATTATTTATTATTATTATATATTATTATTATTGTTAATGTTTACATATGTTAATTAATTGAACAAAAATTAATAAGAAATTTATGTTACTTTACGACTCTCGCTGACCTAGATTGTTATTAAATTGACTCAGTATTATCCTATATTTGACTCTGTTAAAAGCCCACTTTATATATATGCACAGGATATAGGATATTCCTAAAGGCCGACCTAAAACGCACAGTTATGCATGATTAATTATAATATTAATATAATATTATTTATTAATATATATATAATATATAAGTATATATTATATATTATATATATATATATATATTAATAATAATAATATATTAATATTATATAAATATAATAATAATATATATCATATATATATAATTATATATATATATATTAATTAATATAATATAATATTTATATATTAATATTAATATATATAAATATATACTATATATTAATATTATATATTAATACTATTTATATATTATATTATTAATATATAATTATATAATTATTAATATATTAATATAATATTAATATTATATATAATTATGATATATTAACAATATATTTTTAAATATTAATATAATTAATATATAATTATAATACCGATATTTAAATAAACAAATATATTTTATTACTTTGAAAGACTTCTCATAATAGCTACACTATTAATAGTACACATAAATTGGCGCAGGAAGTTGAGTCACCGCCTCTCATACTAGATATAGAGACGGCTGGTTCAAAATCCTCCGAGCGTAGCAGTTGGGTTTTAATTCTACCTAGGGGGTCAAGAATTAAAACTTTAACTTGCGGAACACTGATTGGTATTATTGGAGCTTGATTGGGATAGCTCGCTCCATTAAAAGTTGATTATTCTACTGTGTACCTCCGTGTTACCCCTGAGCTAATAGGGATAAAGCTATATTCGAGTAAAAGGTTAGTTTTTTTTTTAATATATAATATAATAATTAATTATATATATATAATTATATAATAATTAATATTAAATACAGTATAATATAAATATATGATTATATAATATATATATAGATATTTTAATAATATAATATATAATATGATATATAAATTATATATTTTAATATATATATATATTATCTATATATATATATATATAAATTATATATATTAATATTTTATATATTATATATATATATATAATATATATATATATATATAATTATATAATATATTATATATATATATATATATTAATATATAAATAAAATAATATTAATTATATTATATATATATATTAATATATAATATATATATATAAATTATTATATATTATGTATTATAAACAAAAAGATATTTTAAGTCTAAGTATGTTTTGATATAATCAACTTTTGCTTTGTCAAAAGATTTTCGCTCTTATAAAATTAGAGTCAATTAGTTCTTAATTACATATGATTAAATTAATTTATTTATTATATATATAATTTGTTTATTAATTTTATATATTTTTTTATTTATTATTATTTAATTTCTTATTATTAATATAATTATATTTATGTTATTATATATTATGTATTATTTATATTTTATTATTATTTATATTTATCTCATAATAAATTTGTTTACTTGATTTTAATATTAATTTAACATAGCTAAAAATTATTAGTAAGGTTAGATGTAAAATGTGAATGATAAATTCATCTTTAGCAGAAGGTAAAACGATCACAAAAACATCAGAGAGCAAAATAATTCCTAAAGCGAGTCACAGTAGAAGCAGATTTCCTAAAGCGAGTCACAGTAAAAGAAATGAAGATCTTTGCGACCTAGCCTTAAGCCATTCCAATATTGGCGGGAAAATCACGCGCCTTCATCAAATAAAATGACTATAGGAAAAATGAAAAATGATCATAGACGATAGAAGTTTATTTAAATGATAAAAAGAACGTAAAGCTGATATAATAAATAAGCAAACTGTAACAGTACAGATTTATTTTAAGTTAAAATTATGAGTAAAGAAGAAGAGTAGGATAGGAGTATAAGGGTGAGGTAGGGTGGAAATATATTATTATACCACCAGAGTTTAAAATCATATTGCTTCCTATCTACTCATTTACTGAACACATAGAAATAAAAATAAGAAGTCAATAAAATAAATTTTTGATTTTTATTATTAATTTATTATTTATATAATTCTGATTTATATATGATTTAATATTATTATATAATTAGAAAGATTCATTGTCACTATTTTATCTATGACTTATTCATTTATGTTTAATGACATTTCTGATCAGGATATAATTCAGTTATAGTTGTGTTAGTTGTTGTTGTTGTGTTGGTTGTTGTTGTTATGTTGTTGTTGCGTATGTTGATTGTTGTTTGTTGTTTTTGTTGTTGATTGTTGTGTATGTATGTTGTTGTTGTGTATGTTGTTGTTGTTGTTGTTGTTGTTAGTTGTAGTAGTAGTTTGTTTATTTTGATGTTTGTTGTTGTTGTGATTGTTGTTGTGTTGTTGTTGTTGTTGTTGTTGTTGATGTTAGAATTATTGAAGGAATTATTCGTATACTAAGTATATTAAGAAATATATTACACAAAAACATCGTTACATTTAAAGTATACAGTCATAGCCTACTAAAAATAAATATAAGGATCTAATACAATTCCAAAGATCTGATAAAAATTAACAAATCTACTCAAGAGAATACGAGTTTTGGATATATTACCTGAATTCAACGTGTGCTAAAAATAATATATTTGAAAATCTTCGAAATTTTTTATATTTAATCAAATTTTACCATTAAATATTTTTAAAAGAAGATATTTGTCCATTAATATTATCATGTATTTATTATCTAATTATAAGAATTTAATCTTCTAGTTTATTGAATTGATTACTAGTCGCGTTAAATATATATTATTCTATTCCTTACTTATTATCTAATTTGTTGTGGGACTAACCCCATAAATATTCCTTGATTAATTTCTATACATTCAAATTTTCATTTTAAATTCAAATTTAAATTATTTTTAAATACTTTATCTTATATTCATATTCTAATATTTTATTTAATTCGATATTATCTATATATTATATTTTGTCAGAAGAGAGAATATTTACATTATTATAAAAATGTTAATATATAAAATTATATATATTATTTTAATATATTAATTTATATGTAAATTATTTTATTATTAATTATTATTCATTTTATTAATTAATTATTATTTATATATTTAAAAAAAATTAAGTAATATATTCTTATATTAATTATGAAAATATGTATCAAATTTAATTGTTTTATAATAAATTCCGTTATAATTTATGAGAATCGTTAATATTTCGGTTCACGAAGAAGCTCATAACATGTATTTACCCCCCCTCATCTACCCCAGATACTTCGTTTTAGAGGAAAGTAATGTAACTATTATATATATATATATATTAAGGATAGTAAAATATTTTGATTTACTGATATATTTATTAATTTTTGATTTAAATCCTAAATGTCGTGTATAGATGTCAACTCATTACCACAGGAGACAGAACGGAAGAGAACAGAGAGCGAATCAATATAATAAGAACTGTTCATTCTCCTTCTGGCTCCGACTCCATCAATTTTAAATTACCGAACTCCGAATTCTGCTGGCTGTTCCAGCATATTGTCAGACCAAGTTCACCCGCTTCGGAGCCTCCATGAACAAAATATTATCTAAATATGTATGCACACAAAAACGAATCCGGCTTCTCGGTACCTACCTTATTGTAATGATAATTCCTTCCTTACATTAGACACAGTCATATACGCTTGTAATATAAAATACAATTGTTCTCTCTCTCGTTACGAAGAATCTTTTTGAGTTATGATAGAAATTGATACAGTAGTGATTTAAAATAGATAACTGATCGTGTAGTATCAAATTACTTTACTTAGAATAGTCCTGTTAAGTCGTTACTATTAGATATTTAGTCAGATTGAACTATAATTAATAAAAATCACTAAAAAAAAATAAAATAAAATGAATAAATCATATAGATAACAAGCATACTAAAATTTTATTATATATATATATTATATAATATCACAATATCCTCTTATATTGAACATATGAAAAAAATTTTTAGGAAATTTTATTTACCTATATGATATATAATAATAATATATTTATAAAGTATTTTTTATTTATTTTTTTTTTATTTTTATATTAACGTAATAAAATAATTATATTCAATATTCCATCCTCATAAGTTTAAAATATATAATTTCTTATTTAGATACGTATGAACTTGCCTGAAGGTCTGTAATTATAATCTTTATTCAAAAACAGAGTTTTAATTTAAAAAAAAATAAAAATGAATAAGCTTTAGATATAAGTGATATAGATATAACTTCCAATTAATTAAACTAGTTACTTCTCCTAATAAATTTTATGAGAGATATAAATGTCTCCTCAATATGAAGTCCTATCTTTAAAGTCTTAAGAGATACGCTCAATTTAATAAATTAATTGAAAAATGGAATTGTTTCTAAATTAAAAGATAAAAGACCTAACTTTAATATCTCACTATTAAAAAATTAGTCACAACCACACAAACACCATTAACGCACAAATAATTAAACGGCTTAAAAGGCAACTTATTCCGTAATTATTGATATATATATTAAAAAGAACTTAGAAGACACTCATATTAATGGCTTATTTAATATCCAAATTCTCTTACTTGTACTATGGAGTCAAAGCTTTGTATTGTGTAAGCCGCATCTTTTGCAATAATTAACTTGTTAACTTGATTTCTTCCCGCTTTTCTCACTTTTTATTCCTCGATTTTCATTATTTATTCATCTATATTATTATCTCATGAATGGTGAATTTTTGATGTGTTTATAGAGGATTATTTTAAGTGTTGTATAGATCTGTGGTTAATGGAGTTCTCGATGTCTTTATTTTCAACCTACTTCTTATCCTCGTGCTTAGCAAGTCTCCAATTGGTCCAAAGTGTTTGTTGAAAATATTTGAACTTCATCTTAATCTGACAAGTAATAACGCATAAGGAGGTAATTCTACTGAAATGTATAATTAACTATCGGTGACTCCACACAGTCATTATTCTGTTAATATCTTTCCCTTCTATATCTAATGGAATTTTTATGTACTACTTTTGCTAAAATTCCTTCCTCTATATAATGTTTCACTAAGGTCAAATCTTCTGGTTTGAATATTTTTTGTTTGTAATAAAGTATAGGGTAGCTTTGAATAATTTTTTGAGGGTTATCGTAATTTGTTTCACCCAAGCTGACTATGGAGTCGAGAGGAATTCAGGTGGCCACTAGGCATGAGCTATGCTCAATCATAACTAATACAGTTTGTAGTTCATATTATAGGAAGGCATTTCGAAGATTAAACAAGTACGTTCCTCCATCTATCATCATGATCTAAGATTTCGAAACTATTTTCATACAAGTCATTATGTAATATTTTCTTTAGAACTTTACACTTATTTTTGTGATATAATATATATATTAATATATAGGTAACTTATTATACTGGTATATAACTCACTTTGTCTTCCACTCCTCTCCCTTATCTCATAAGATTCTTGCTTGCTTATGAGTATTGCCAAGACCATCACGCAATTGCTAATTGTAAGTTAATTGAACTCCACACTCATAATGTGCAATGTTAACGTCAGTCCGGAACATAGTCTTTTCGCATATTTTATCAGCTCTTGAAACAACTATTACCTCTTGCGTTTGGCATTCAATAAAAATCATACATTAACCGCTCGATGTACATATATCCAGTATTGTCGCTATAATACTCAATTGACCTAATTTAATTTTTACAATCTTTACTGATCATGCTTGATCGCCGTCTATCCTTAAACTAAGCTAATACTTGCAACTCAGTAATTATAGCCTCAATTCTTCTTTAAGACATCGCTGGATTTGAACCTGATAAAACAAGGTTCTCTTGCCATTATAAGTCTATGGATGAACGGCGTACTTGATATCCTGCGTGACTTGTAGCTGCCACTATCTATCTTTACTACCTAAATTTTGAACTAATAATTGTTTTAAGTCTTACAGTCCGACACATACTATGCAATTATTAAATAGTCAAAAAATTAATTTTCGCTTCCTTCCCTTTGTGGCATAAGATCCGATTTAGAAATATGCACGAAGCTGCCTCGTATTAAGAATTTTGTGAAGTGTTATTTTCTTCCTTATCAGTTTCTTCTAGAACTGTTTTACGATATTTTCCCGTCTAAAGGACTTCCAGGTTTCGAAGCCATTTGTCCACACAGTCCCTTCTTTAAATCCTTGGTGCTCTTGCAAAAAAGAAGAAAAAAAACTTAATTATTCACAATCTTTAACAACCATTATTATCAATTGTATTTTAACTTTTCACTTGACATAGAGAGAACAAGTTATTGACAATGAAAAAAGTATCCACGTTTTAGCGTTACCAGTTTTTGAGTAAAAATAATGGCATTACACTCCTTGAACGCTTTTGCATGCACACCCTTCTTTTTAATATAATGCATTCGACAGTTGTCCTATTGGTGACTTTCATAGGAAGAGTCCATTATGGCGTTTTAAATGTCGCCGCGATTGATATATGGTTTACGAGAGACGAATCTAAGAGATGCGTCTCTGTAGATCCTCCGCCTATGAAGGATAAACAAGTTCTCTAATGCTTCTGTAAAGACTAGTGGTTTGACATGATCTCCTCCCCTCAGGAGCTGTGTGTGCCTATCAACCGTGCTAATTAAGACTTATTTCATATGGCAAATGTAAAGTATACTTTTATCTTATTATCCAAGAGAGAGTAAAAAATATTTAAGTTTAAATGAAAAGTTGAGTTGTTATTTCACTATATTTTTGTTTTAAATAGCCTAAAATTAATACCATTTGAATTTATTTACTACTTCAAATAAAATACTTATATAATTAAAATGTTTATATCTATATATAAGTTATAGTAAGCCTTTTATTTATATTGATAATAATATATAAATAGTAATAATAAATAAATATATATTGTAATATATATATATATATAATATATATAAATTATATATATATATATATAATATAGAGGTTGAGATTTCCTACAATATCTATATATATATAGTTAATATCTACGATTTACACTACCGTTTTTAAATAATTTTATTACTATATAGTATTATATATTATATATATATATATATATATATAATAATTATATCGATTGCACGAAATTTTTCATTTCAACAAATAAAATAATTAAAGTCATTCTCTCTATTTATATATAATAGTGATTATAATAATTAACTACTTAATAATGCTGTTTTCCATATTTACTGAATATACTATTATAATATATATAATAATATATATAATATAATATATATTTATACGGTATAATTACACAAAAATTTTAGCTCAAAAAAAAAAAAATAAAAATAAAAAAAAAAAAAAAAAAAAAAATAAAGTAAAAAATAGTAAATAATAATAGAAGTAAAAATCATATAAGCTTACTATTTTCGGTATAGTCATTCTAATATTGCATTATATATCAATTATGGTGATATAGTAATGCAGAAAGTAGTATTTTAAGTTATTTTTACTTGGATAATTTTAACATTGTTTTATTCACTACACTCAATGTTTATAATATTAAAGCAAATTTTAAGTATTTATAGAAAATAATAATATATATCGCATAAGAAATCAAAGATAAAAACACTGCTAAATTTGGCATTGTCCCAAACACGAAACTATCTATTTAAGGTTCTAAGGATTGGACGGTGATCGTTCTCAATAAAGATAAACTTGCAGCAATGAATTATTAATTAGTTAATTTTGTACTTGAGGCGGAGTCGCCTGAAAACGCCCCAATATCACGTTCCTGTGTTGCGAGGGGACTCCTGATTCTTGCTCCAACACCCATAAAATTTCGGCTCCGGCTCCTGCTCCACCCAAAATAAATTTCGGCTCCGGCTCCACCCAAAAACTTTGCTTCTCCGCTCCTCGGCTATACTGCAATGGGTAACTTGATCTACTTTAAAAATTCATAATATTACTGCAGTAAGATAATTAATGCAGACAATGATATAAATTCGATTAATTTAATATATAATTTAATTGAAATAATTGCATTACTATTAGTTGAGAATAGCACTAATAAAAGAATATTCGTATTATAATGAAATATATTAAACTAAAGTAATATGAACGTATAGTTATTAGAAATAAGGTACGACTAAATTACATAGAATTTTTAAAAAAAAAATAAAATAATAAATAAAATACATCTAAGGAATAAATATAAATTCCTAATAATACGTATAAATATATTATAATAATAATAGATATAATGTCTCACGACTACCGGACTTCTACTCGACCTACCATAGACCACATTCGTGCAAATAAATTAAATTCACCTCCTAGGTTTCTTATCTCAACAACCCAAAGTGTTAGCTCTCTGCCTGGCCCTCTATCCACCAGTGACTACTACCGTCCCAAACTATATATATATAGTATATTTACTTAGCGAACTTTATGAACCTTATTCCTAAATAAAGATTATAAATATAATATAATTAATAATAATAATTATATAATAATCATAATAAATAATAATAATTAATTATATTAATATAATAAATTAATAATAATTAATAATAATTAATTATTGTTTACTTAATGTTTCAACATTTTCATTGCATTCAAGTACAGATTTATATAATAAATAGTCAATGTACAATAATCAAATAAGACATGATTACCTGTCATTCGTGTATCTTGTAAACGATCTCATCTTTCAATTATTGATGTCTTCAATGTAGTCATGTCGCGCAGCGTTGACTCTCATTATATATTAATAGAATATCTCTTATATTCAACTCGACTGTCGCAGTGTGTGCATGCGAGCTATTTAGTATAGCGAGCGCTTCAGATCCATCATTAGTCGTCCATTATGTCAATTGACTATATATGCTATACACCAAAGTCCTTTAAAATAAACTTAATAAGGGTTGTATTATGAAATAGTTAGTAAAAATAATATATTTTACAAAACATTGATATTTTAAAATTTTACGAATTATTAGTTTATAAAAATAAAAATATAAATTAACATATTACTAAATAAAAATTAATGCAATTTGTATATTAAAATACCACTACTTTATATATATCCTCTCTCAAAATAAAAATCTCTCCTTAATATTTTCATATATAGAAGTATAAAATTTTATTAATTCCGAGAGAAAAGTTGAGAAGAAGTATAACGAACATATAAAAATGCAAAAACAACTGCAATTAGTGCTTGAATGTAGAACGAAAATATTTAATTTTTTGGAAAGAAAAAAAAAGTGTAATGTAAATTTAGCCGAAACAATGTCTCTGTAACGGTGTGAGAGACGATCGAAGACAGACGAAGATTCCAAAGTTTCCCTACCTCCCCTTCAAGAGCAATATTTAAATCCCAAAGGATAGAACAACAAAACCGAAAAAAATAAAAATATTCGAAAATAAATTTATAAAAGAGAAAAAATAGTTATACTAAGTGCACACACAAACCAGTAATAATAATCTTGCGTATAATACTATATTATCTCTCTAGAACAGGAATATCTTTTTCCCGAAAAGAAAACAACGCACCGCGTAATCACTAGCCACGCCGCTTGATAAGCCTTCTTAACGCTCCGCCTTGTGCCAATAGTCTCTGCCCGCCGCTCCGCAGCTGAGCGGTTCACACCTTCAGCCGCTAACACTCTACTGTGAAAAATGTCTAAGTCATGCATATTGTCATATGCCACCAAGCGTGACTGAGAAGGGATTATGAATACTGCTAATTAAAGACTAATCTTCGTGTACGGATCCAATTAGAGCAACTATTATATTGTAGTATGAAGAACTAGCGTAAGGTAGCTCTCCTTAAGCAAACCGTGAACTTATGAGCAGCAGTTATCGATGAGGTAACGTATGAGAATAATATTGACCTTTTAAAAATGTTCTCTGTAAATAAATATGAAGAACTACAAAAGAGTAAAAAGATAAAGCTAAATAATACTCAAAAGGGATAAATGGCTATAAACTCTAAGTTTAGACCTTTCTATGAGCAAAACCATTCATCGTTAAAGAACTTACACCCGATGCTACCTATCTCGATTGCTGATAATAAATTATTGTGGACATTATCATTCCTCCAAAGCTGCTCAAGCTGGAAAAACGTTGTTATATTCTTCTAATGCGGCAGCGATAGTCTATTTGAGTAATGAGCCAAAGCAGATATCATCCAATGTCTGATTGATAATAATATTTACAATAATAATAACTAGATAGTAATAAATAAATAAATGACGCAGTGTACATTCAAATTGAAAAACAAATGAATAATGATAATAAGATGAAATAACAAATTACGAGTGATACATTTCTTATATTCAAAAAGTATATCGGTTAATTTGAAGTATATATAAATATCAATTAATTATATTATCTCTATATTTTTTTCTTTAACAAGAAAAAAGAAAAATAACTACCATATAATAATATTTTTTTCTATATATTAATAATATTATATAGTGAATCACCATTTTTAAATAGATATTTTATAGATAATTTTAATAATATATATATATATTAATAATATATATATTATATATATATATATAATATTATATATAATATATATACCCTATATATATAATATATATATAATATATATATTAGAGTGTAAAATATGAATATTACCTACCTTGGGATAATATTAAAAAACTTCTCCATGTCAGGTTTGTCTAAACCAAAGTGATCCCAAAGTGTAATCTGATAAATAGCTGTATATCTCCCTATTGTGAGTTTTAAATGATATATGAGCATATTTTTCGGTCTGTAAGCAATGATCTATGTACTAATTAGGTATACTCCTAGTAT
>JABUQX010058191.1:0-45780 GCA_015478945.1 Trachelipus rathkii | reverse complement strand
CCTTTTTTATATGGTATCTTTTAATAAGTAATTTCTCGATTTCTAATAGGATCATATGCTTGTTTAATATGTTATTGCCTTTTCAATAGCGGTAATTTGCTTAGTTAATCAGGTATTTGAAATTTGGTTAAAGGTTTTGCTTAATGAATATTATTATACTTTTTATAACTAGTATGTGCATCTTAAAGATATTTGCAATTTAATAGGATATATTGCCCTTTTTAATACGTGTTTGCTACTTTTACATAGGGTATTTGCACTTTTTAATAATAATTTCCCATTTTTTACAAGTAATTTGCCTTCTTGATAGGTAGTTGCAATTTCTAACTAGCGTATTTGCCTTCTTAATAGTTATTTGCCTTTTTAATAGTTGGTATTTGCCTTTTAAATAGATATTTGCAATTATTAATAGTTTTTGCATTTACTAACATTTATTTGCCTTTTTCATAGGTATTGCCTTTTTAATAGTATTTGCTTTTTGAATAGGTTTTGCCTTTAATACCCTATCCATACTTGAGTTATTGCAATTTAACAAGCTTTCTTGAATTTAAAATTGATTTTGGCTTTTACTAGGTATTGCCTTATTATAAAAGGTATTTGCAATTTACATAGGTATTTGCCTTCATTAGGGCGTTATTTGCCTTTTTATAGAGTATTTGAGCCTTCTATAGGTTATTTGTCCTTGTTAATAGTTATTTACCTTTCTACTAGGTACTATGCCTGTATTATCTAGTACTTAGGCAATTTCTAAAGTATTTCCTTTTAAGAATAATGCCCTTTTTAATATGTATTTGCACTTTTAATAGATATTTGCAATTTTTAAAGGTGTTTGCATTTTTAAATAGGTATTTGCATTTATTATAGGTATTTTTTAATAGGTATTTTCCTCTTTTAATAGGTATTTCTTTTAATAGTTATTTGCCTTCTTAAAGGTTGCCTTTAAAGGTATTTACATTCTTTTAATAGATCGCTTTTTAATAGGTACTTTGCAATTTTAAAGTATTCCTTTTTAATAGTATTTGCCTTTGAATATGTATTTGCCTTTTTAATAGATATTGCAATTTTAAATAAGTATTTGCATTTTAATAGGTATGGAGCTTTAAATATGCTTTTGTAAATTAGTATTTGCCTTTTTAAACCAGAAGTGCCGGGATCTAGGTAAGTTGCAATTTTAAATAGGTATTTGCCTTCTTTAAAGAAATTTGCCCTATTTTAACTAGTTATTTGCCTTTTGAAAGGTATTTTGCCAATTTTATAGGTATTTGCCTTTTAATAAGGTATTTGCCTTTTTAATAGGTATGTGCCTTCTTAATAAGTGTTTGCCTTTTTAATAGAGTTAGAATATCCCAATAAGTAATATTTCCTTTTTAATACGTATTGCTTTTTATAGTATATTGCCTTTTTTAATAGTATTTGCAATTTAATAGGTATTGCCTTTTAAATAGGTATGTTTTGCCTTTTTAATAGGTTATTTGCCCTTTTACACTAGGTATTGCAACTTTTGAATGTATTGCTTTTAGATAGATTTTGCCTTTTTAATGTATTTGCGCTTCTTATAGGTATTAGCCTTATTTATAGGATATTTGCCTTATTTAATAGGTATTTACCTTTTCTTAAATAGTTATTGCTTTTTAATATTTATTTGCCATTCTAATAAGTATTTGCCTTTTAATAGGTATTTGCCTTTGTAAGGTATTTGCAATTATAGTATTTAGCCTTTTTAATAGGTAATTGCAGTTTCAATAGGTATTTGCAATTTAATAGGTATTTGCCTTTTTAAATAGTATTTCCATGCATTAAATACTTGTATGTGCCTTTTTAATAGTATTTGCAATTTTAATAGGTTATTTGCCTTTTAATATGTGTAAATTGCCATTTTAATTACGGTATTTCTTCTTAATAGTAATTTGCCTTCTTTAACAATAAGACCGGCCAATAATTTACGCACTATATTTAATTAGTTGATTTTGCCTTTTTCAATAGGTATTCGCATTAAATATAAAACGCCCAACTATTACCAACATTCCTTATAAATAGTATATTTGCCTATTTAATAGGGTATATTCCTTTTTAATGGATATTTGCCAATTTTAATAGCGTATTTGCATTTAAAGGTATTTGCCTTTTTATAGGTATTTTAATTTTAACAACGGTATTTGACTTTTTAATAGGTATTGAACTCTTTAAGAGGAATATGTATTTTTCGTGTATTTGCATTTTTAATTGGTATTGCCTTTTTAATAGGTTATTTGCCTTTTTATAGGTATTTGCAATTTAATAGGTATTGCCTTTTTAATAGTATTTGTCATTTCTAATAAAAATATTGGCCTTTTTAATAGTAATTGCAATTTTAAATAGGGTATTTCGCCTTTTTACTTAGGTATTGCTATTTTATGTATTGATTTTTTAATAGTATTTTCAGCATTTGAAGGTATTTGCCTTTAAATATGTATTTGCCTTTTGAATAGGGTATTTTGCAATTTTAATAGGTATTTGCCTTCTTTATATGTAGGTATCTGCCATTTTAATAGGTATTACCTTTGTAATAAAGTATTTGCAATGTAATAAGTATTTCATTCTTGAATACGGTATTTGCCTTTTTAATAGGTATTTGCCTTTTCAATAGGTATTTGCCTTTTAATAGGTATTTGAAATTTTAATAGTTATTTGCCTTTTTAATAGGTATTGACTTTTTAATAGGTATTTGTCAGTTACTATCATTATTTCAATGTTTAATAGGTATTTGCCTTTTAATAGTTTTTGCGAATTTTAATAGTTATAAACGTTTTAATAAGTATTTCATTTTAATATGTATTGCCCTTTTAATAGGTATTTAGCCTTTTTAATATGGTATTGTCTTTTTTTCATAGGTATTCCTTTTAATAATCTATTTGCCTTTTAATGTATTTGCTTTTTTACGAAAGGTACTTTACCTTTTACAGTATTGCAATATTTATAAGGTATTTTCCTTTTTAATATCTCTATTGCCTTTTAATAGGTATTTGCCTTTTAATAGCTATAATTTGATCTTTAATAGGTATTTACCAATTTTGTAATATGTGAATGCACTTTTTATAGGTATTGCATTTTAATAGGTATTTGCAGATTTTAATAGGGTATTTGCTTTTTATTAATACGTATTGCTTTTTTAATAGTATTTGCCTTTAATAAAAATTGCCCTTTTAATAGTATTTGCTCTACCTGATTACTATTACCTCTGTATTGCCTTTTTAAGGTATTTGCATTTTAATAGGTAATTTGCCTTTTAAATAGGTTATTTGCCTTTTTAATATATATTGCCTTTTAATTAGATATTTGCAATTTTGTGATAGGTATTTGCATTTTAATAGGTATATGCATTTTTAATAGTAATATTAGCCTCTTTTACATAGAATCATATTTTGGTTTATTCTGCATATTCACACACTTCAATAGGTAAATTGCAATTTAAATAGTATTTGCCTTTTTAGAGTTATTTGCCATTTAATAGCTATTGCATCTCTTAATAGGATATTTCCTTATTTAATATGTTTCCTTATTAATAGGTATTGCCTTTTAATAGGTATTTGACAATATTATTAGGTATTTCCTTATTTATAGGATTGCCTTTTTGAATAGTATTTCCTATTTTAATTAATATTTGAATTTAATAGGGTATTTGCATTAATAGACTATTAGTGCCTTTTTGAAATAGGTATATCGGTATTTAACTACATATTTGCATCATTAATAGCTATTGACTTTTGTTAATATAGGTAGTATGCGCTTTAAATAGGTATTATCAAATACTTTATATCGGGTATTTTGCCTTTTAATAGTATTTGCCTGTTCATAGTATTTGCAACTTTTTAATAGTATTTGCCTTTTTAATAGTATTCATTTAATAAATAATTACCTTTGTCAGCATGGTTTTTTTAGTTTTAAATAGGTAATTACCATTTTACTTTGGGGTATTTACCATTTTAACTAAGGTTATTGTTTTGATAGGTATTTGCATTTAAAATATGTATTTCCTTTTAATATTTAATTTCCCTTTTAAATAGGTATTTGCAATTTTCACATATGCTATTTCGCTTTAAATAGGTATTTCCCTTTTTAATAGTTATTTGCCTTCTTAATAGTTATTTGCCTCTTTAATAGGTATTTGCTTTTTAATAGTATTGCCTTTTTAATAGGTATTTGCAAATTTTAATTAGTATTTGCCTTTTTTAATTGTTTTGGCCTTTTTATTATTGTCATTGCCCTGTTTAAAGAATATTTGCAATTCTTAATATGTATTACATGCATTTAAAGGTATTTGCATTTTTAAAAGTATTTGCGCTTTTTAATAGTATTCCTTCTTTTAATAGATTTGCCTTTAATAGGTATTGCCTTTTTCATAGTAATTGCAGTTTTGTTAATTAGGGATTTGCCTATCTTTAATATCCGGATATTTCGCCCTTTAATGGTATTGCCTTTATTTAAAAGGTATTTAAGAAGTTTTTATTAGGTATTGCCTTTTTAATAGTATTTGCCTTCTTAAGATGTCATTTGCTTCTCCAATAGGGTATTGCCTTTTTTAATAGGATTTGCCTTTTAATAAACAGTATTTGCCCTTAACTACGTAATTGCATTTTATTAGGATTTGCCTTGTTAATAGGTACTTTTGCAATTTTAATAGTATTGCATTTATTAATAGTATTGCCTTTTTAATAATATTTACCTTCTAACTTTCCAGTTGTCAATTTTACAAAAGGTATTTCCTTTTTTAATAGTATTTGCCTTTAATACGTATTTGCCTTACTTAATTAGGATATTTAGCTTTTTTAATAGGCTATTCTGGCCTTTTCAATAGGGTACATTTGCCCTTTTTAATAGTATTATGTAATATCTACTGTAATTATTAAGTTTTTTAATGCGATTTGCTTTCTTATAGGTATTTGCCCTTTTAAAAGGTGTATTTGCAATTTAATAAGGTATACTTGACCTTCTTAATAGTATTTGCCTTTTTATAGGTATTTACAATTTAAATAGGTATTTGCCTTTATACCAAAGGTATTTGCCATTTTAAAAAATATTTGCCTTTGAATAGGGTATTTGCAATTTAAATAGTATTTAAAATATATTATTACGGTATGACATTTAATAGGTATTTGCCTTTCCAATAAAGGTATTTGCCCTTTTAATAGGTATTTGCCATATTTAATAAGTATGTCTGCCTTTTAATATGTATCTTGCAATTTTCAAATAGTATTTGACCTTCAATAGTATTTGCCTTCTTCAAACTAGAGTATTTGCCTTTTAATAGATATTTGGCAATTATTAATAAGTTTTTGCATTTAATTAGTATTTCCTTTTTCATAGTATTTAGCCTTTTAATAAGCTAATTTGCTTCTTTTAATAGTATTTGCTTTTATAATATGTACTTTGCCTATTTTCATACGGCTTATGCCAATTGGTTAATAAGCTATTGCCCTTTTGAATAGTATTGCCTTTTAATATGTATATTGCCTTTTTAAAAGTATTTGCAATTTTCATGGATATTTTCCTTTTAATACGAGTATTTGCTTTATTTAAATATATTTGCCTCTTAATAGGTATTTGTCCTAATTAATAGTTATTTACCCTTTCTTAATAGTGTAATTTCGCCTTCTTTAATTATGTATTTTGCAATTTGTATAGGTATTGCCTTGTTAGATAGGTCATTGCCTTATTTAATATGTATTTCTTTTTACAGTATTTGCAATTTTAATGAGTATTTGCCTTTTTAATAGGATGGTATTTGCATTTATTAAAACGGTAATTAATTTAAAATTCATGAAGCGTTTCGTTAGGTTCGATAGTAACAATAATTTAGTTATTTGCCTTCATATTTAATAGTATTTGAATCTTTTATTATAGGTATTTGCAATTTAATTTGTATTTTGCCGTTGAAGATTAGGTATTATATAATTATCATAAATTATTTCCAATTTTAATAGTATTTTCTTTTAATAGTATTTGATTTTTACTAGGTAGTTGCCTTCTTAATAGGTATATGTATTATTTAATAGGTATTTATTTTTAATAGCGCTATTTGCCGTTTTTATAGTTTATTTGTGGTGTCAAATACTACTAATTAAAATAGGATATTGCAATTTAATAGAGTATTTGCCTCAACTAGAATTGGCTTATTAATAGTATTTTACCTTTAATAAATATTTGCAATTTTAAAGGTATTTGCAATTTTTAATAATACTTCCTTTTTAATATTATGCCTTTCAATAGTAGTTGCCTTTTAAAAGGTATTTCGAAATCATTTAATAGTATTATGCCTTTTTAATCAAGGTATTTGACCTTTTTAATATGGTATATTGCCAATTTTAATAGATTATTACAATTTTAATGGGCTATTTGCCTTGTAATAGGTGTTTAGCCTTTATATTATATTTGCCTTTTTAATTAGTATTTTCATTTTTAATAGTATTTGCCTTTTTCAATATAGTATTTGCCATTT
Source organism: Trachelipus rathkii (assembly GCA_015478945.1). Classification (NCBI taxonomy): domain Eukaryota; kingdom Metazoa; phylum Arthropoda; class Malacostraca; order Isopoda; family Trachelipodidae; genus Trachelipus; species Trachelipus rathkii. The sequence continues at coordinate 39,305 of JABUQX010058191.1, read as the reverse complement.
TTAAAGGTATTTGCCTGCTGAATAATTATTTTCTAATTTTAATGTATTTCCTTTTAAATCGGTATTTGCTTTTTTAATAGTTATTTGCTTTTACTTAGTATTTGCAATTTTAATACGTATTTTCCTTATTTTATAAGTACACGACTATTTCGCCAGATATCTCTTTAATAACGGTATGCCTTCTTAATAGGTTTATTGTAACAATCTCTTAATAGTATTTACCTTTTAATAGTATTTAGGCCTTTAAACTAGGTTATATGCACATTTAATAAGGTAATTTGCATTTTTAATAGTATTTGCCTTTTTATAGGTATTTACAATTATTAATAGATATTTGGGATTTTCAAATGTAATTTGATTAAAATATTTGAATAATTACTAATAAGTATTTCAAATTTTAATAGGATTTGCCTTTTTAATAGCTATTTGCCTAACATTTTAAAAGGTATTGCCTTTTTAAGCGTATTAGTTTTTATTGATACGGAGTATTTTCATATTTGCAATAGGGATTTGCCTTTTAATAGGTATTTGCCTTTGAATAGGTAATTGGATTAATTTAATATATTTTCCTTTGTAATAGATGTATTGCACTTTTAATTAGGTATTTTTCCTTCTTAATAGGTAATTGATCCTTAATAATTTTTACCTTGCTTAATAAGGTGTTGCCTTATTTATATGTATTTGCAATGTGTTTAATAAGTTTTCATTTTTAATAGGATATTTGCCTTTTAATAGAATTATTTGCCTTGTGGGCCATTAAATTTTTATATTTAAAATTTTGAAATGTAGATATCATATTCAAGGAGGATTAAATGTATTTGAACTTTCTAATTAAATATGTATATATTTTTTCAAATATCTGCAATTGATACGGTCATAAGCCTTAGAAATCCTTGTTTTACATTTTTAATCAGCATATTTTGTTTATTTAAAAATTTTTCATTTTAACACACCCTAAAGCAATAGGTATTAGAGTCATGATTATTTTTTTTAATTAGTTAAATATTTTCATTCTATTTATATATTTTAATTATGTATTTATTTGTCTTTACTTTTAAATTTATAATTATTATAAAATGATATTTTATTTGACATATTTGTTTTTATAAATTATTATTAGCTCTTATTTATTTAACATATGGTATTTTATTTTAATATATTATTTTAAAATTAGGAATAGTTGAGTCATATATTTTATATAAGGGAAATGATTAAATATATTTGTACAATTCACTATTTATTTAATAATTGATATATTATTGTATATATTAATGTGTTATTAGTTTTATTTCTATTTTATATAATTAGGCTATTTGACCTTTTTCACAATATTTCAATTTAATAATGATTTGCCTTTACAGATGATTCCTCAAGTTTATACTAATTCTGGAGTCTAATAGTATTTGCGCTTTTTGATTTCATTTAGCCTTTTTATAAGTATTTACCTTTTAAATAGGTAATTTCAATTTTATTAAGGTATTTGCATTTTTATTAGGTATTTGCCTTTTTAATATTATTGCCTTTTTAATAGATATTCGCAATTCCAAAATAATGTAATTTGCATTTTTTAATAGTATTTGCTTTTTTAACTATGTATTTGCTAATTTTCAATATGATTTGCATTTTTTATAGGTATTTGACTTTCTAAATAGGTATATGCCTTCTTTAATACGTTATTAGCAATTTCTCTAATTAGTATGCCTTTTTAATAGTATTTGCCTCTTTTCAATAGGTATTGCAATGGCAGATAGGTATTTGCCTTTTAATACGTATTTGTAACTTTTTAATAAATAATTACTGATATTGAACTAGGGTAATTGCAATTTTATAGATTTGCCTTTTTACTAGGATATTGCTATATTAATAGGTATTTGAATTTTTGATAGGTAATTGCCTTTTAATAGTATTGCCTTTTAAAAGTATTGCAATTTCATAGGTATGTGCCTTCTTAATAGGTAATTTGCCTTTTTAATATGTATTAGCCTTAAAAAAGTAATTGCCCTTTTAATACGTAATTGCAATCTTTTATTAGGATTTGCCTTTTTAAATGTATTTGCAATTTTTAAATAGGTATTGCCTTTTTAATACGGTATTTGCCTTTTTAATAGGTATTTAACTTTTAAATAGGTAATTATATTCTTAAAAACGTATTTTGCTTTATTTAATAGGATTTTGCTTTTAATAGGTAATCTTGCCTTTTTAATAGGTTATTTGCCTTTTTAATAGGATGTTTCACCTTTTCTAGAGTGTCAGCAATATCTTGTGATTCTTTATCTGATGAAGTTGTTGGTTCAGATTTTAAATAGTAATTTGAATTCAAGTTTTGTTGTAAATTAGGACTCTTTTTAATAGAGTATTTGCCGCTTTTTACATAAACATATTGGTAATTTATGTACAACTTTTAATAGGCTATATCCTTTGCTAATAATGGTATTTTGCCTTCTTCATAGGGTACTTATTAGCAATTATATAGGAAGGTCATTATTATTTGCAATTTGAACTAGATATACAAAGCATTTTAAAAGAAATTATTCCAGTTTGAATAGTTATTTGCAATTTTTAATAGTATTTGCCTTTTTAATAAGTAGTTTGCATTTTAACTAGTAATTTACCTTGTAATATTAGTGCCCATGATTAATAGAGCAATATTGCCTGTAATAGTATATTCACTTTTAAATGCCTTATTTTTAAATATACTGATAATTAGTAATTATCTTCACTGGGGACTGCATTATTAATTTTTCTAATTTCTTATATATTTTGTCTCTTTTTCAATCTAGCATACTCTCAATTTAATAGATTTTTTGCATTTGAATAATTAAAGTGATTTAGTGAAGGTTATTTGACCTGGTTAATAGGTACTTTCTTTTTAATAGTATTTGCCTTTTTAATACATATTTGCCTTTTTATAGTATATTGGCATTTTAAATAAGTTTTTGTTATTATAGTATTTGCCTTTTTAATAGGTATTTAGCTTTTTAATAGTAGCTTGTTTTCATGATATTTTCCTTTTTAATAGGTAATTTGCTTTTTTAATACGTATTTGCCTTCTTAATAAGAGGTATTTGTCTTTTTAATGAGTTCATTACCTATATAATAAGGTATTGCCTTATTAATAGGGTAATTTGCAATTTTAATAAGTATTATTAACTTTTTTAAATAATATATTTGCCTTTTAATATGTATTGCCTTTTTAATAGAATTTGCCCTTTTATTAGGTATGTGCATTTTAATAGGTATTTGCCTCACCATTTTTAAAAATTCTATTGCTTTTTATATAGTATTTGCAATTTTAATAGGATTATATTGTCCTTCTTAATAGGTATTTGACTTTTTTGATAGGTATTTGCATTTTAAATAGGTATTTGCATTTTAAATAGTAGATTTGGCTTTTAATAGTATTTGCAATTTTAATTAAATATTTTCACTTTTTAATAAAGTATTTGCTTGTTTAATCATCAGTGTCTTCTTAATCAGATTTGCCCATCTTAAGATACGTCTATATAACCTTTACATTAGATGTGCGCAATAAGGGTATGAGTGATTGCAAGGTCTTTCCGAAAACGCATAATAGGCTTTCTTTAACTGTAGTTTTGGCCCCATTGTATTAAATAACTTATGGCCTTTTACATAATGATTTTGCAGCATTATTAAATAGTATTTGGCATTAAATTTCACCATCCAGCAGTTACGTATCCATATAAATAGTATTGGTTTTGACCTATCACAATCTGAGCAACTAGCGCCATTCTATATTTTGCTTTTTAATTGTCATCTGCCTTTTATTTTTTAGCGCAGCCGGGTAGTTCTTGCACTTTTTCGATTAGGAATGCAATTTTCACTAGTTATTGCCTTTTTAATAGGATTGCTTCTTAATAGAGTATTTGCACTTTTAAAAGTATTTTGCAATTTTCATAGTAATTTGCCTTTTAATAGGTTATTTTGCCTTGAATAGTATTTCAGATATCTTAATGAGGGTATTTGCTTAATTTAGTAGGTACTTGCCCTTTTACAATATTATTGCCCTTTTTAATTACGTATTGCAATTTTATATGTATGCGCTTTTTAATAGTATTTGCAATTTTAATATGTATTTGACCTTTTTAATAGTAATTATTGCCTTTTTAATATTTAATTGCACTTTTAATAGGTATTAGCTTTTCTAAATAGTTAATATTTGCTTTGAAAAGATGGATTAAAGAGTATTTGCCTTTATAATAGATATCTGCCTTTTTTAATAAGGTATTTGCCTTTAATAGGTATTTTAATATTAATAGGGTATTGCAGTTATAATTAGCGTATTAGGCCTTATTAATAGACGTATGCCTGTTTCAATAGGTAATCTTGCCTTTTAATAAGTTATTTGCCTTTTTAATAAGAATATTTGCCATCATTCTAGCATGTATTTGCCTTTTTAAAAGTATTTGCCTTTTTTGAATAGGTATTTGCCTTTTTAATAGGATTTGTCCTTTTTAAATAGATATTTGCAATATTATAATAGATTTGCACTTTTTACATAGCGATATTTGCTTTTTAATAGTATATATCGCCCGCTTTTAATAGGTATTTATGTCCAATTTTCAGAGGTATCTTTTGAAACTATGTAATTGCACTTTTTCATATGATTTTGCAATTTGTTTAAAATTAGAGCAGATTTAAATAGGTACTTTGTCATTTTTTATATAATATAATAACATTTTTAATATTAATTGCAATTTAAATAGGTATATGCCTTTTCTACGTATTTGCTATTTATCATTTTTAATGTATTGATATTTTTGCCAATTTTATTTATCTCTTTTAAAGTTTTTCAAATAAAAATAACAACATATCTATTCCAATTATATAGCTATTTGCCTTTTTTATAGGTATTTGCCTTCTACTTTAATACGGATTGCCTTTTTAATAGGTATTGCTTTTTTAATAGGTATTGTTCTTCTACACATCACGTATGTGGGCCTTTAATTATAGTATTGCAATCTTAATAGCTATTGCCTTTTTTAATTAGTTATTCTTGCTGATTTATTAAAATAGTATTTGCCTTTTTAATACGAATTCTACAATTTAATAGTCATGCATTTTAATAGTATTTGCATTTTTAATAGGTATTGGCCTTCTTAATAGATATTTGCTTTTTAATAGTATTTGCCTCTCTAATATGTATTAGTGGCCTTTTCATACCGAATTGCAGTTTTTAATAAAGGTATTTGCATTTTTAATAGTATTTGCTCTTTAATCAGTGTATTTGCCTTTTTAAAACGCGGTATTTGCCAATTTCATAGACTATTTGCCATTTTTAATATATATCTGCTTTTTTAATAGTATTTGCCTATCTTAATAGTATTTGCCTTTTAAAGTATTTCCTTTAAAAAAAGTCATTTGCTTTTAATACGTAATAGCAAATTTATTAGGTATTGGCTTTTAATAGTATTTGCAATTTTAATATTTATTTATTTGCCTTTTTCAATAGTATTTGCCTTTTTTTAAATATGTATTACTATCTTAATAATGATATTTGAATCTTTAAATATATATCTTTTTAATAGTATTTGCCTTTTAATAGTTATTTGACTTGTTAATAAGTATTTGCCTTTTCAAGTATTCTCCCTTTTCTAGTAACTATTCACCTTCATTAATAGTATTGTAAATTAATACATGTATTTGCATTTTAATAGGTATTTCCTTTTTAATAGGTACTTGCTTTTTAAATAGGATATTGCATTTTAATAGCGTATTATGCCTTATTATAATAGGTATTGCCCTGTTTCGAGTGATTTGCAATTTATAAATCGTGTATATTGCCAAATATTCAATAGGTATTTGCATTTTAAAATATTGCTTTTGATAGGTATTTCGTAATTTTAATAGAGTAACTGCCTTTTAATAGTATTTCCCATTTAATTGTATTTGCCCTCCTAAATCAATCATATTGGGCTTTCAATGGGTATTTCCATTATACAGTATTGCTTTTCATAATAAAGCATGTATTATTGCAATTTTAATATAGTATTTGCCTTCTAATAGGATTGCCTTTTTAAATACATTGCCTTTTATTAATAGATATTTGCAATTTTAATAGTTTCGCATTTTTAATAGAATCTAAAGTTTTCGCCTTTATCTAAGGTATTTTGCCTTCTATTAATATATATTTGCTTTTTTAATATGTATCTTGCCTCTTCAATCACTGATTTTCTTTTCACTAAGTCATTGCAATTTTAATATTATTTGCCTTTTTAATAGGTATTGCCTTTTAACTAGTATTTTGCTTTAAAGGTATTGCAATTTTCATGCGAATATTCCTTTTTAATATGTATTGTCCTCTTTAATAGGTATTTGCCTTCTAATAGGTATTTGTCCTTTTAATAATAACTATGACACCCTTTTTAATATGTATCTTATGCAAAATAATTTGCAATTATATATATATGTACTTTCCTTTTTAATAGGAGTTGGTTGCCCATATATCTATTAGTATTGCCTTACTAAGTTAGAATATTTTGCAAATTTTAATATGGTATCATTTAGCGCTTAGTTTCATAGAGATATTTTGATTTTGATATCGTATTGCAATTATGTATTAGTATTTGCCCTTTAAGATAGAGTTATTCCTTGACCTTTGCAATATCCGTATTGCAATTCTATTACACGGCTACTTTTCCTTTTATAGGATAATTTAGCATCTTTTTATAGGGGGTAAGTTATCCTTCTATATAAGGATATTTCCTCTCGAATAGTCATTTAACCTTTTTAACTAACTAAATATGCCTTTTTAATAGTTATTTGCAATTTTATAGGATAAAATTGACTTTTCTAATAAGTCATTTGCATAAAATCATTAGAATTAGGATATTGCCTGCCTAAATAGTATTCTTTTTAATAAGTTAATTACCTTTTTAATTAATAATTATGAAATTGTAATTATATATATTTGATTATATAGTATTTGCGCTTTTTTAATAGTTATTTGCTTATCAAGAGTGATCTATATATTTATAATAGGTATAATATTTCAAATTTTAATATTATGTGCTTTTTAGATAGTAATTTGACTTTTAATGAGTATGCCTTGAAATAAGATTTTGCAATTTTACAATTAGGTATTGACTCTTATTTATAAATCACGCGGATTCGTCGACTCAGCTAAAATCTAAACTACAGACGTGCATATCTTAGGCTTCTTTAATGTTTACTATCATTCTTTATCTGATTTTAAATTAGTATTGCTTCCTTGGTAATAGAGAGCTATTTGCATTTGTTTAATATGTATTTGCAATAGACCTACTTTATTGTAAATATATCTAGTTTGCTTCCTTAATAAGGGACATTTAGACCCTTTGCTCGTAACCCACGCTTAGTTGTGTCTTTTCTAGATACACCAGGAACCTTTATTTTCTCCTACACACTGAAAATTCTGCAGGCAATACGTGTCTCGCGATTTTAATAGTTATTCTCGTGTTAATATAGTAATTTGCCTTTAGCTAATTAGTATGCCTTCTTAATAGGTTCTTTGCATTTTAATAGTATTTACCCTTTAAGGTAGTTTGCCTTTTAATATTATTTGGCTATCTTTCAAGTAGTATTTGTCTTATTATTCTAATAAGTATTTGCGCTTTTTATAATCGTTATCTTATACCTATATTATTTCTTGATACCCTTCCTTAACGAACTTGTTTTGCATATTAAATAAAAATTGGCTAAATATGGTAATCCTTAACTGTTTGAACTAGTAATTAGCTTTTACTAGTATTTGTTATATTTCTAAAGGTATTTGCTTCTATTTTAATAATGTACTTGATTTTTTATAGCGTATCATCTTGCATTATTAAATAGTGATGTGCGTTCATTCTAAATAGGTATTTATTCCTTTCGAATAGTTAATATCTTATTTTGCAATCCTTTTTTTTTTTTTTTAATATTATTGCCTTTTTTACTAGTTAATAAGGAGTTTGGATTACTTAATGAAGATTTATTGGATGTAGTATAATTGATAATTACCATATTCTTTGCAGGTGGCTGTTGACAAGGTATCCAAGATGGGTCGTTTGGTGCAGCTTGCTTTGTCATCAATGTTGGAAGTTCTCAAGGAAAGTGCTTTTGTTCAGAAGACTGTACGAGATCTTGTTTGGGGCTACGATGATCCACTCATCGATCTCTCAGAAAGATTTTTGCCCGTTGATGAACGATTGCCTTTTAAAAAATTCGGATACTTTTATCAAGTAAGAAAATACCATTTAAGTTTTGTTTGAATTTAGTTTATAATTTCCATGCTTAGCATCTAGATAAAAGTTGATTAGAGAAAGAGAAGTAAACTTAACTTTGTTCTCAAAGTAAAGAGATTCTAATATCAGTTAGTAAAGCAAGGTTCTCACATATTCTGGTAGCATTCAGCAGTGTAAGTTAAAACTGTTTTCAAAGTAATATGATTCTAGTAATAGTTAAGAAATTTGTCAAGTTTAAAAAGTGGAAGTTTTGTTTTTGGAAAGAAACTAGAAATATAAGGCAGTCTTGATGGTAAATTATATGGAAGTATTGTTATTCAAATATGGCATCAACCACATAACTACTATATATAAACAGTATAACTGATTAAGAACATCAACTTTAAACCCTATTATGATTATGTACCGGGTTTTACTTTCTGCTTCAACTTATACATAAGTAACACTATACTTTTCATTATGTTATTGTCCCAAAAATACTTACCATTACTCTGAAATTAATATAGAAAAAAATAATACATTTATTTCGTTCTTGAGTATATGCATAATCACTAATATAACAAATTAATTATTATCAGCCATATTTATGATTGAAAGGTTATATTATCTATATTATATCAAATATAATATTTTTATTTATATCATATTACACTTGAACTACTATATAATAACAAATATTATAACAATGATAATTTTCACCAGATTCACAAATTTAACTATTGTTCAGCCCTACTTATTAGCTGATAATAGGTCATTACTAGACTGTTATAGTCTCTAAATATTACGCTAAAAAAATAAAACATATAATAACAGAAAACAAGGCCTATTATAAGTGACTACATTTTCATGCGTAGTAAATATAATAGCATTATGAAGTCAAATTGCGCATAATTATAATAACTATACTTGCTAGCATAATGAGTTGTATCTCTACCATATATACTTACCGTTTAATTTCACTACCTTATGTGATTAAAGTCAAACCTGAGCTCACCAAGGCTTAGTCCCTTTATCATCGCACTCACTAATAGGGTTTAATTACATCACATGCCTACTACTATACATTCTCAATATATCATTATTTCCTTATTTGTCAACTGACAATAATACATCCGTTTACTTTTCATCTCACTAACTATTATCCTTAATATATATTTAACCAATTTAAAAAACATGGCTCCGGTATTCAGCATTCGCTAAACCCATTTACTTATATCACATCATGATGTACTGTCCTCACTCACAACAATATATAATATATTCACTTCACTCTTATATTAGCTAGTGTTTACTTTCATACCTCTACCTTCTTATTAGCTAAAACTCTCCACTCTGACAATTACTTGACTACAAATCAAATTAATCTCTCAAACTCTCTTCCGATATTCATAACCCACAATATATATATATAAACTAAAAACAAAATATATTCATCCGCAATACAATAGGTGGTAACCTCATCATCTCTTACTCAATTTTTTTCTAATTGTTACTACCTTCACCTTTTGCCACTATATTATTAATATCTTTCAATAAACTCCTCCCATATATAGAGAAATTGAAATAACAATGATTAATACACTACTCACCAAGCCTCATTCCGGCATTTAAATAATACGTCATACATCACTTTCACAACTTACTTACTCTTTCAATAGGGCAGATACATTTTGACATATCGTTCAAATATAATTTCACATCATCATACCTCAACGTATTGATTTTTCATTGAGATTTCGCGGTTACTCAACTAACCATAAATAGGAAATACTAATAATAATACACTTAAACTAACTTTATAGTCCTATATACTAAGATTATAGCTGCATACGATCTGGCCTGATAACTCTTTTATGAAACTTAATCTTATTCAACTGGTGTAGCAAATCCCTATAATACTATAATACAATTTTATCTCATATCTTATATACTCATTTTCTCATCATCTATTGTTATTACAGATATAAAGATTATCTGTCCATCACATCCTCTATCTAACTACTTATATCTAATACATACGCTCACCTTGTTTATTCATCTTCAACTAATTACAGTCCTTTCAATATATCACTCAAATATCAGATCTTATTCTAACGCAAAAAATACCTATTTATAAGCTCATGATTAATCTTTCACTATCACTAAATATCATCTCGTATAGAACTAGATTAACGTTATTACTATATAAATTTTCCATACTAAGTTATATACTTTCCTCACTTTTAGCCCTTTAAATCATAAGTGATTGAGATACTATATTGAATGTTAAGCTAGTACTCACTCGCAAAGTCCTGCGAACTATAAGAGCTACACTACATAATACGCTTATTGTGTCATACATTACATAATTTACCATATATCCACTGTAGTACCACCATTATTACGCCTCCGTTCTTGTGATCATATAATCTAACCAGTAAATTGTTCCATCTAGTAATAAGAATACGATAATATTACGGTTAATACTCTATCTAGCTAAACCTATATATATATTTAGATATAGGATAGTAATATATATAGTATATAGATACGAATATGAGATATATATAATATAATATATGAGACAGCGACCACTTTTAATATTGAAGATATTTCAATGCTTAAAATATCTGCACGTAGTAAAGTGATGGTTAGACAACTGTAATAATATATATATATAATATACGTATATATATATATTTAATACATTGTATAGTATATACATAATATATTTATAATAGAATATATATTAATTATATATGAATATATCAATATTATTATATAAGTATATTAAGCAAAATCACATTATTATTAAATTATTAAGTAATATATATTATATTATATATATATAATATATATTATATATATATTATATATATATAATCTAATATATATTATTATATTTTTTATCTATCTCAATTACACCAACGATTAACTTTATTTTTTACAACTTGACTCCTCAAACTCTTACTGTATAGATCTAGTATAATGTTGATGGTGAATATGGATAATAGGATCAGTTTATTGATAGAGTTTCTATCTTAATGTTCAAGTTGAGTAAGTGGTCCTATACAGATAATACCTCACAGTCATTAACTTTTAGGAGGATATGTATCTTTATAATCTAGTAGAGCTAAAATAATATTAAATCTCTATGTATTGACTAAAATTTATTGTCATATATGTCATGTATTATTATATGGATTAATTTTTGTTTGATTTTCATATATTTATTAGTTTGGATAATGGAGATTTTTGATTATTCGGTTTACTGACGTTATAGTATATGAGGTAAATAGTATATGAGTACATTAAGAAACATCACCGGTTACAAAATTTATCATTTCAAATATCGTACAAGAATCAGTTGCCATTAAAATTACGTAAATTTCATAGTCGTAGTATGTTTAAATTTCCTAGGATAGTTAATTGATTGTAATGTTCTCTCTGTCTAGTTTATACAATCATCATATATTAAAATATTATATACCTAATTTACTTGAACTATATATTATAATCAATGTTTATTTATATACTCTTAAATTGAAAGTATTTATATATTTAGTATTAAAATTTTTCGTTGTAAGATACTCATTTTTCTTATTCAGGTTTCAAATTCGATAGTTTAGATCTCGAGATGTGAGGGCTAGGACATAGAAGGCTCATAGTTATTATGTGGGGGGGGGGGGTGTTTTATTTGTAGACACATATCTTAATAAATAGAATATTAAATATAAAAAAAAATAAAATTAAATCTGTAGCCATATGATACATATCGCTATTTATAATTATTTTTTATTAGTTCTTATTGAATCATTGATCTGCTCAATATAAATTGTATAATACTCACTTTATGGCACTAACATTCTTAGGGTTTTGTTGGAAGAAATATATTACTGGAGATAAAGGAAATTACTTAATAGGATAATTTCAGTTTTGTATTAATCAGTGTGTAAGTCTCATAGGACATAGTATGGGTAAAGAGGACTCTACGTGCTGCTATTAATGAACTCCTAGAGAGAAGGTGGAGTAATTATTTTTCCTATCATTAGTATATGACTGGTGTGATTCTTCTCTAAGTTCAATATAGGGGTGTACATTATGATCACAATTAACTAACTAGTGGGGAGAAGATACTACCAATAATACTGTCACTAATCTTCACAGATTTTTTGACATAAAAGGTGACATACACAAAGTAGTCGTCGACATTAGCTTGTGTGTGATATCTACTATATGTGAGTTTTCATAAATGGATGAGAGGTTATTGGCGAGGTAAAGTTGTGACCAGATTACTATGCTCATACCTGCACAACACATTCTCTTATTAATAGAATCGATTGAAAACTGACTAAATGGTATGAATATAGTATATCATACTATAATAAAAGTTTATCTTGTATTTTATACAAAGGATAAAGCAAAGGGTGATAGGAGAGAACTATTATTCAAATCATAATGCTAATTATAATAAAGGTGGTATTATTGTTTTTGTCACTCATGACTGAGCAATTTTAAGATATTAAAAAATAGTGTGATAAACCCTTAAAATAAATGTTTGGTTCATATATAACTTGGTCACTACTGAAACTATCATAATGGATAGGCTTTATTATTGACAGAATTGAATTTTATTAGAACTATTTCATTATAACACTGACTCACATCATCACAATCATTATAGTACATAATATTTCTGATTACATATATATTAAGTAAGCTAGCTCATATCGCTATATATATATGAAGTGCTTTTCATAAGGAATAGCCGAGAGTTTTCATTTAACGTTTCAAAAATTAGTACCCTATAATGAGAGTGATGAATAAATGCAATATATTAATAACAGAGAGTAAATAATAAGATTATCTGGATAACAAACACATTGATTTAAATGTTGAGTTTAAGATTCATTACTGCGATTTTTAGTTTTAAAAGCCTTAGTAAGACTCAAAGATTTATTCTTAGTTTTATTGGTTTAATGTACAATATTTTCTAAAGTATAGATGTCATCATATCAGTTATTCTATTTTTGCTGGCTCTATATAACAGAATCTGGATTGTAATCTAGCGAATTTGGTACAATAATATAAATAGTAATATATATATATATAGTAATAAATATATAGTAAATAAAAATTAGTGATAATAAATTATTGAAACATAATGAAAGGTCATATAGGAAATATTTAGAAGATATTGAATGTAGAGTTTCAAATAATGTCATACTACTAACCTTCCTTATTTGAAAAATTCTGCTGGGTAGTAGAAGTTCTGTGGATCTGAGTAGGCGCTAGGAGGGACTTCTAATTGTTTTTGAGCACGGATCTCAACCATCTGATACAGGGAACCAATACTGCTTGAGAGTTTGAGAATTTCAAATTGAGAGAAGAACTTGCTTGCTGAAACTGTTGACACGTGTGTGATCGACTATCGCCTACAGATGTCAGAAGTGAGGTTACGAGACTTCGTTGATATCGTTACTTTGAACGGACAGATGAGAAAATCCTGTCTGATCATAGAGTAGAGAATTGCTGATTAGAAATTAAATGGTATGAAAGTAATATTTACTTTCCTGTATTTGTGATAACGTTATTAATGTAAAGTCCATTATGAGATAAGCACTCGGGTGTAATTACACTCATACGACGATATAATAAGGTTAGAGTACTAACACTACATCACTATAGCAAGAGCCGAAGAGCGATGCTACAACAGAACAATTTGATCAGAAAGATGATTATAGCCGTCAGTTCATTAAATTCAAATTTCTAATCTACTCTTCTGCATAGTTGACTGAAAGACTGTGATTTGACATCTAAGATGTGAAAAGCGCGGTGATGTACTCTAGGATTTGATAGACCCTTACTCTTGATTACACTCGTGTACAGCCAGGGTGCTAAACGCTGAGGAGGCACTCCGACTGGAACGTGCGGGATCTCGAAGTGAGATATCGGTTGTTCTTCGACAATCGAGCAAATTGCTTGCACAACACGGTAATATACCATCTTACATCATCCTCTATTTTAGAGTTGAAACCACTCCGTGAAGAGAGAGTGCTTCGCATCTTGAATAAAAACATAACACAGATCTGCTGCAAGAGAATAGAGCTGCTCGTGGTCAAAAACCTATCTCAAGGGGATTAAACTCTTTTCCTCTGACTACGTTTTTCCGTCGTCTCGGGATTAGAGGTTCCTTTCGCTCAGTCTCTCCTACGGGCCTTCTGTATAGGCCTCATTGCTGGTGCGAATGAAAATTAGTATTATATATTACGGTAATAACGAAAGATATTTTTTTAAAATATAGGGTATTATGGTTTAGGAAGATGATAGTGTATATAAAAGAGTCTGATATCTCTATCACAAAATTCCGGTGTTCAGCCAACTATATATATAGTATATAAGTAATTATCTTTCAATAATTTTTATTCATCGAGTAAAGCAAAATCTTCATAGCCAAAAATTTTTTTTTCTACAGGGGTGGGGGTAAGGTGGAGACACGGGAGCCAGGAGCGAAAAGGTGCGCTGTCGGGCTGCTATGCAATTCAGTTGTTTTATCAGTGTTAACACGCTGTTACAGCGAACAATTCCAAATGATGAATAACTTCTTATTCATTGTTCTGTTTGCGACGCAACTGGTTCTATAAGAATTATATTGTTTCATATCTATGTCCTACTAGCCTTCAGGGCTTGCCGTTATTCATAATAAACAGTTAAAAATAAATTATCACGTCGTTTTGCTAGGCAAATTATTATTATTATTTATTATTATTATTATTATTATTATTATTATTATTATTATTATGTATTACTTATTAATTATTAATTATTATTATTTTATTTGCTATTATTGATTATTATTATTATTTATTATTTATAATGTGTTTACTTAGTTATTACTTATTATTTTATTATTAATTAGGATTCAATTACTTAAGAATTTTCATAAGGACTTTATATATTTGGGCGATGTACAACTTTGTTTATCTTATGTGAATAACCGGCAAAAGCGCCAGTGAGATCTCTCGATAGGACCAAAAAACTCAACTACGCCTATATTCATTTAGCAACTCAGTATAGCGATGTGGTTGTCATAAGCTAAACCAATCTTTAAACGGATCATAAGTAACAGAAAAAATAAAAAATTGTTGGCATAACTTTGTAATTACTCTTATTACTGATATATATATCACAATATTACTGAAATTATATCACTAAGTATGTAGTTCATTTTATGATAATAAATAACTCTATATAAGCTATATATATAATAGTAGCCTTATCCATTTTAGATCTTATGTTACAGTTCACTTAAGTATAATTTATGAATATAATATAATGACTATATATAGGATAATAAAAAAAATGATTATTTATGTATAATATAGGATATAGAGAGATTTATAGGTATATGATATGATATAAAGTATATTAGTTGAGCTCAATACATATGACTAGATATATATATACTAATATATAATACGATAAAAGTATGGCAAAAAGTGGTTTTAGATTAATTTATAAGATTACTACAATGACTTTAATATATATATTGTGTGGTACACTATATATATAATTATATAATATATGTATATAATATATTATATATATACTATGATAATAGTTTTCGATAGTAAAACTAGTAGACACATGATTACCTTAATGTATATAATATATGATTTATATTGGACAGTACTTGTATTTTGACGCTGTGTATATGCACAGATTTTCTTTAATAGTGAGTACATTAGGTATGGTGACGCATATATTCAAGAAGTTGCTTGATGTAACTATGGTTACTCGTAATTTCTAATAACAATGACTATATTTTACATATCGTGATATATTAGTACTTAATAACTATAGTAGTGATATAAAACTATGAAATATACTATTAGACTATACATAATAATATAGATAGTTAGAGCTATATATAGAAGTATTATATATAGTAATAGTAATACTAATAACGTTAAAGGCAGTATTATACTAGTATGCAATGATATATGAATAATTTTTGTGGTTTAGTTATGTGGAAAACGGAAAAGTAGGCGCTCCAAGGGCATGTGACATTACCGAGAGCTGACAGGAACGTCGACGGATTGAGAGTTATACCAACATGGGCATATAGTGAAGTGTTAGGAGCGGAAATATCCAGGCATTCAAATCGCCAAGATGGTATGCACGCCAACTATCCATATTAATTGCCTTCACTGTCAACTCCGTGGTAGACTCTCCTTCTAGTATGACAGCAACAATAAACCGACAATTACAGATAATTTTCGTTATAAAATGAAAAACCGCACGATTGGCAATGCGGAAGACGATAAGGATGGTGCTCAAATATGAACCCGCTTATTACCACCCAAAAATAGTCACACTAATCTTGAAGAAGGTCACGCATGGTGTTACCGGGTTAATTATTCACTTTGATTGAAGCTCACCGATACTCTTCTCTAAGAGCGGCTTAAGTTGTCTTAGTATTAACGATACTCAGATGTTTGAATGTTTCTGAGGGACAGCAAAAGCCCTAGTCGTGTTGACTCTTACTGCCGATATGTACGTAGACAATGTTTCTTTGCTTCACTTTCATGTTGAGTAAGGTATGGTTTGATGTTGAAGTTGATGTTGATGTCTTGTTAGTGTTCTCCGGCGCCTCAATTCAAAGTGTTTTATAGAGAGGTAGCGCAGTCAGCGCGGTCAGGGGGACAGGACGACTTCCTAGGTTGTGTCAATATTCCTATAATTTGATTCATTATGTTCTCGTACATCTGCCCTTCCGTAATCACAGGACTCATTCCTAAATTCTTTGTACGACTATGTTAAGCTTCCAATTTAGAAACATATTATCAACATTCTTCAAAATGAAATCGTCTAGAAAAATGAAGAAAAAGATAGAAAAAAAACATATACTGAAACTATTCTAGAAAAAGTATAACACACAAATTCAATCAATAAAAAACCGCTCTCTTTCGATTATTGTTAACTGCTTTCTCTCCGCTGGTTCTCTCACAATCACGGCTTTGGCTATAATGGATAGTGTTTGATTTATTCTCAAGTTCTTCAGCTTAAGAAGTGTATACGCGGCTCCACAGCTATGCTCTAAAACCCTGAGGATAATGCTGAGTGGATGATATTTGACTGAATCATTGGAATATGCCGCATTTATTATCTTAACAGACCATCGCTTTGCGTCAATTCTAACGATTTCAATACAACCTGCCATTACACATAAGGAGTGCAGCTCAATGCTTTCAAAACTAGCAGTCAGCAGAAAGATGCGCAAAAGCTGCATTGCCAGAGTTCGGTTTAAAGTGGTGTCTTATAGATGTGAACATCTGGTAGCAGACATAATTTATGGCAGAATTTTGGGAGAAGCAGTGATAACTCGCCAACACGACGAAGAATGAAATTTGTATAGTACTGCCTATAATGACTCTCGACAAAATTTTGAGATATACATTGGACAGAGTTGTTTCCACAAAGGAAATGGCGCCTTCTAAAAATCTGAGGTATTGTAACGACCAGGCACAGTCACTATTAGTAGGAGAGGAATATGTCACAGTATTGATAAAATTTTATAGTTGTGTAATATTTTATGTTTAATTATATTTCATTATGTATCTAGCAAAATGAATGTTGAGAAGATTTTTACTAAATATTCAATGACTTAATTTACGGTAAATATTGACAGTTGACGAGCAGTGGGACTATGACGTAGTTCAGTGAAGAGAATCAAGCTTATCGTATGGGACCTAGTATTAGCCGTGTAGCTGTAGAAACCACTCTAATCGCAAAGGTTAAAGAAAGTAAAGGTCAATATGCATCGATAATAGAAACTCAGAAAGCCCTATGGATCGACACCCACGAGACCATTTAGGAAACAGAGCGTACAAACAAGAAAAGTATCAAAAATAACATAACTTTGATGAGAATTAGAGCCCTATCTTTAGAAGTGTGAGAGCTTTCAGACGATTAGAAAGCATGCATGCGGTGCGATCTGGGCGGGTGCGCGAAGTGTCTTCAACGTACCGCATCCTGAGTGAAAAAAATAGATATGGAATAATCATTCGGAAAGTTCGAAAAACACGCATTGATTTAGTACTTTACAGATAAACCAGTTCTATGACAAGAGTGACAACAGTGGAGACGGAAGCACTCACAACGATCAGAGAACAATGATTTCTTCGGTGACTTAGATAATGGCAAATACATATCAGAGGCGATAAAGAAATAAACTAAATAAGAAATAAGGCTGAAAATTTGGATCTATGAAGAACTCGGCTGAAGACATAACATAGAATGTACAACAAAACATATGTTTACGTTAGCATATTTTGGCGTTGATAGCAGTATGATATTAAAGAACTGAGGATATATGATAAGTTTTGTTTAAATATACCTAATGCTCAGTGTATCAAAATTAACGCATTAAATATGTTAGAAGAATATGCTTGACGCAAAGTGATGTGAATAGGCTACGTTTGTTGATATGCATGATGTTAGTCTACTTTACTGTGATGTTAAAGATGTGGACTTATGATTAATAGTGAAAATTATAGGAGTTCGTCGCTTAAGGTGTGTTAGGAGATTTGCGCTTGTCATCATTCATAATTCGTTAGTATCCAATGCATATAGATGCTCTGTGTGCTATATTTTTATTGTGAAATACTATGTTTACGTTAGCATCTTTATCGTTGGTCTGTCATGAAAGTTAGAACAAGGTTCAGTGAATAAATCTTTGCTAAATATCTACCGATGTGTTATGTAAAATTAACATTGATGCGTTAGAGATATATGCTTGACAAAAGTGGGAATATTACAAATTTGTTAGTATCCCTGTTAGTTAGCTTTAAAACTGCTGTGTAAAGTATGGAACTGTAGTTTATGTTAGAGCAAGTTTATTCTTGCTTAAGGTCTCAATTTAGTGTTTGTCCGTTGTGACATCTATATTCCTTAGTCAGTCAGATGAGCCTATGTAAGGACTTTATTAATGTAAAACTTTGTTACGACTTAGCATAGTATTACAGTTGATCAGTAATGAAATAGTAAGAGAGCCACAGGTTATGAATGTTTTACGTGTTTAAATTTAACCCTATGTAATAGGACAAAATTAACATTGATATGTCAGATAGTATGCTAAACAAAGTATGAATACGGCTACGATTTTTTGTAACTATGATAGCGAGTTGACTTTACTATTTGCTTACTTTCATAATCTTTTGTTAATGTTTAAACATGGGTGGAGTCTGTACCTTTAAGGTTGACTTTTGTTTCTCATTGTCCATTTATTCTTAGTTCAGTGGCTGATAGCTAAGTTACGCTTTATTAATTCTTGAAAACATTGCTTAATGCTGATTAGCGCATTATATTGTTGGTCACTAAGTGTAATAGATAGAACTTGATTTTAAAGTATATTGTTTATAAAACTATAAGGCTCGATGTAACATGAAACATAGAGAATAGAATCAATGAGGAATGGGTAAGGGAGAGTACTGGGAGGGTGTTTTTGATTTACTGGATTTACTGCTTTAAAATCGGAAGTAGAAAAAACATAACATTCTTATTAAAAGATATTCACTTGAATCAATAGAATAATATATCATGGAGGTGTGGGGAGGGTAGGGTGGGTGGTTTGATTTACTGCATTAGGGTTTAGGGTGTATAAAACGCAATTTTTTTTAAGTTTATCAAACTTTGGCTAAGTTTAAAAAAATTATTAGTAAAAATTATATTTTTTTAAGAAAAAATAAACAATTAAAATAAAGTAAAAAGAAATAAATAGAAAATTATGAAAATCAAATTAAAAATGAAATTGAAAACAAAAATTAAAGTAAATGAAATAAGAATAAAATAACAAAACAATTATGTTTACTAACTCAGTCTAGCTACGGCACGGCTCCTAGCACCTTTCGGGTGCAAGGCCATCGCACACCTCTCTCTCTATCTCTTGCGCCTCTACACACAACAGAACTTTGCTATCGCCTTCTTCCTCCACCCTCATCCTCCTGTCTTCCTTCCATCCATCTTCTTCTGTTTGGCGTTCACTACTGACGTTTTTAGTCTGCGGAGGATCGCCTTCAGCCGAGGAGATCCGCCGTTAGACCCCTTTTAAGCGTTTCAACTTATACGACCAGCCCTCATTATTCCGATGTTACTATCCGCCACCTTATAACAACATATAGTTCTATGGATACTTATTACTGGGATAACCGATATTACCTCAGCCAAGCCCATGGTGTCCTTGCGCCCCAGCACCGGTGCAGTCTCCACGTTGTTCAACTCGACTTCTCTGAACTCAGCACTACTTCTACCCGATCTTACCTTGCTCTGACTACCGATCTCCGAGATAGATTCTCTCATATCTCTTATTGCTTTCGTGCACATCTCTTTTAACAGGAACCCTTCGGGGTCCCAGCTCACCCTACGACTAACTATTAAACCCTACATTCTTCAGAAGATTATACGCGAAAGGTTCAAGTAACATATATAAGACACGCAAAATGTATTCGTATAAACATAAGTTTACTGACTACGGCAGACCGGCACCAAAGCTGCCGGCTGCCGTGCCGGGTTCCGAATACCAAATCGAATCCGAATACACCGAGGACCCGAGTTCGCGCGCGCGGTTCGAATCCATATCATCAATTTTCAGCCTTCTACGAGATTTAAAAGTGTATAGGGGGCAGTGGCCCTACAGGGGTCACACGGTCAAGTCAACACAGCGGGAGTGTGTGTATGCTCGCTGCATAAAATTCGATATCGCTAGACGGGAATCAGATTTTAAACTCCAAATCGCATGTCCCTTACGGGTAATCGATGTTATTTTTCGACTTCGGTCAATGTAATACATAATATAATGAATAATATAAATATAATTCAATGATAATATAAATAGTAAAGTGGCAATAATAACTAAATAATAATAATAATATAATTAATATGATAATAGCAATAAGTATATATAAAACAATAATATCACATATAAACTAATAATAGAATAAGTTTGAATGGAATGAGGGTAGTGAGTAATCAAGAAACGTTCGCATCTACGAGGATCTAAACCTATGCCGCCTCGTTCGCAACTCAGACTTGCAGAAGAAAGGAGAAAGGGCTCAAACGATCAACACGCAATTTGTTCTTCAGGTGCTAAGAAAGCCACAAGGCCACCAGCTAAAGAGGGGTCCTAGGAACACCAAAATAGATGGTAATCTGATGGAAAGACCGCAGCAGAGTTTTAAGCAAGTTTCAAACAGATACAGATTGAAACTCTATCATAGAAAAAAGTGACTTCGACCAACAGATACCAATACTACTAGCAAGTAGTTTCCCAATTAATAGCCTAATACAGGCGTCCTGATCTGCAAATCAAATAAAAACGCAAAGAAAACCGCAATCTTCTTCTCAACCTTATTTTTCTCGTCATATAATATAATATACTATATGATATATAGTAGATACCCATAGTAACGAGAGAGAGAGAGAGAAGAGAGGAGACGAGAAGAGCTGCAGAGTAGAGAGGAGCGCAGGGAGAGGAGTAGAGAGGAGGAGAGACGAGAGAGAGAGTAAGAGAAGAGAGAGAGAGAGAGAGCGCAGAGAGACGATGATCCTCTGGGCAACGGAGGACCCAGAGAATGAGCAGAGAGAGAGAACCGCAGAAGAGCAGTAGAGTTGCCAGAAAAGGAGAGGGATATAGACAGAAAGAAGAAAGTATAATATAGAGATATTATAATATATATTATAAATATCTAAATATAAAAGTATTAATATAGTAATTATAATATTAGTAAGATTATTTAATAATAGTAATATAATATATATATAAATATATAAGATATATATATATAGTATTATATTGAGGTGATAGCCGATAAAGGGAACGAAAAGACATGTAAAAAACCTTGTGTCCAATGAATATTAATGGGTATTGCCGAACTTAAATATATCGTTCATCTAGTAGAAACATTTAACAGCAATGATTTGCGAGCTTTTTGATGAGATACACGAAGAAGCGTGATGGGAGGGGAGGGAGAGCAAAGAGAAGGTGATTGCGAATAATACCTCCATTAGGATGGTTTTTGACAGCTACTTCATAGCAATAGCGTGTTCCGAATCTGATGGTAATTAGTGCAGTTACGACTTATGTAAGATGCAAACTTATATTACCCAACAACGAGATAGCTACATGTAGAGCGTACATGAGAGGTAATTTATAAATGGTGCGGATAAATTGAGACATTAATGTCATATTTTTCTGTATGTAGTGTATATCAATGAAATATTCTTTGCGTCGTAATCGTAGTACTCGTTTATAAACCATCTCTTTGCTCTTTAGAAATCAGAGGTAAAAAGCACATTTTTTTTTATATATCATTTATAAATATATTAGTAATATAGTAATATATAAATATATATATATATATATATATATATTATATTATATATAGAGGTAATATAGATTATATGATATATATAGATATAGTATATAATGAAGTAATATATATATAGTATTATATTATATATGTATACGTAAAACTATAGTATAATCATTATATATTATATAAGTATTATATATAGGTTTATATATAGATATATATAAGTATAAGTATATAAAATATATATATATAAGTATAGAGTTATAGTATATATATATTATACTATATATGATAGAGATATATATATATGAATATAGTATAGTCTTTCATATATTATTAATTGTATCAATCATATAATAGCCCTTATTCTTGTTAGTATATATATTATTGTATAAGAATAGGTATATATATATAAGTATAATAATATATAAATTATTTAATATATATATTATAGTAGAGTGTCCCTTTATATATAATGTATAAGTTATAATAGTATATATATATATATTATATTATATTATAATAGTATATGCGAGTTAGTAAAAACTTTGAAGGAGAAATTCTTAAGACTTTTCAAGACGGATTTCCGAATAAACAAGTTCACAGACTTTAATTCAAGGCATTGCAGAACTTCTAAATTTAAACTTCAAAGAACGCATTAAGTATACGACAATACTTTGTTTCTACTCTTCAAAGAAAGATGAGACTAGAGATAATTAAGAGGTGAAATCGCGCAAAGAAGTAAAACTGTGAAGTACAGCTCGGTACTTTTGCATGCACATACATAACACAGACATTATCACACACAACACAGACACCCACACACACACACATATATTATAGATATATAATATATATATGTATATAATATAGTATATATAAATATAAAGTATAATATTATATATATATATATAATAGTGAATATATATATATAATATTAGTAATGGGTGTAAGTTGTATGTATATAATATAAGTAATAGTAGTATATAGTATAATATATATAATAGTATATATAGTTTATATATTATAATATATATATATATAGTATCAAATAGTTAGCAAGGTTGTTTTAAGTTGTATATTATATATATATATATATAGTATATATATTATTAATATATATATATTTATATCTATATATATTAGGTAAGTATAGTATATAGTGATAATATATAATATAATAGAGTATAATATACGTACATTATATATAGCTATAGTATATATGGCCATATAAAATTCTTTCTTCTTTATCTACGCTCTACTTTTCCCCGAAAATGGAGTCTAAAGAATGCGTGACGGGCGATCGAGACAAAGAGAGAGCCGTAGAAGAACATGACAAAAGTCCAAAAGAAAGCCCAGCCTTACCGCCCATTCTGTACCATTAATTAGTGAAGAACGCGTCGCCAGTCAGAAAAATTCCACCGTAAAGCTTCATGGACATTGAGCGACGGACCGTACACTAATGGGTAGATCGTCCGAATCGTAAGAGGGCTCATACTTGGCCCAGGTGGGCCACAAACCAGTAACCCTCAGTGAGAACAATCCCCCGCCATGCACTCCTGTTATACACCTTTCTTCTCGCCATCTACCAGAAATACATTATCTCTTCCTTCACATAACTCGTTCACTGACTTCAATCCACGTTTTTTCTTCGGTCTTCCCAGCCGGTCGGTGCCCAACACACTCTCCGCTAATAACATCCGCTTAAACCAATGCGGACTGATATTCTCCATTCCGATATGACCAAACCATTCAACATACTTTCACCTATTCTTCACGCTCATTTGACCTCACCTTTCTTCACAAAGAATCCTACAACACTCCTAATTAATTTCATTTCCTCATTTATCAAACTTCTTCTCACACCTAGCCAGAGAAATATATTTGAACTTTAGATCTATACACTTCTTATTTCCGACCATAGTCTCCCTACTATAGCAATAACACAGGTAAAAACATCCCCTCATAAGACCCTAGCAACTCAAGACTTAGTCCTTTACCAATTACACCCAATGATTTAATTGCACCAAGCCACCTTCCTGCCATTACAGATTTCCTATACACTCTGCATCATCCGTTCCCATTCTCATCCAACACATTCCTAAATACTTTAACTCAGAACACTTGTTTCCAGCTGCTCACGCATTATAACTCAGACTTACACTGACGGACGTGTCCCTCACTCACAAAACCATACCTTACTCTTATCGCACGTTTTACTTATTCAAAGCATCTCCTTTTACATACTCTTGCCTTCTCTCTCGCCCAATCCTCTCAAACTCTCTTCAATTCGTGCAGCACAGAACAAGATCATCCGCATATAATTGGTAGGGTACACTCCACTCATCTGCCCATTATCTCCTCATGTCTAACTCACTATTTCTTGATATCCCCACGCCTCATGGAATTCTTTCAATAACGCCCATCCATCATAACAAAAATTGAATCACCAAGGAGACATAACATCACAAACCTGTCTCACTCCGCTATTAATGCCTAAACCAATAATATGACACATTTATTCTTACGACGCTTACACTATCGTCCAGATACATAGCTTTTGATTCCATTCAGAAGCCTACCACAACACCATAATAAATCACTAACACTGCATAGAAAGCTTCCCTAATTCAAACCTATCACATAGACGCCTGTTTGCAAATACCATAAAACCCTATATACCAATTTTTTCTTCTTCTCCTCATTTTCTCTAATATATTATTGTTTCAGATGTAAAGAACATGCAGAAGAAACACCTGATCCACACATCCTAAAACGCACCTTGTTTCTTCAACCAATCAGTCCTTCATCACTCGACCGCAAGCAATCTTGTTCCGAAGCCAAAATACCTAGCATTATACTTCCCTATACAACACTGCAATAAACTTATCGCTTAATAAATTTAACAGTTCCCCTTTCTCCCTTACCTTATATAAGGGTACTATTACAGAAACACTCCTTTCACTAAAATCTTGGAACAAAACCATTCTATAAATTGTATACTGGTGAGCACACTTCAACATCCAATCAATCACCATATCTCGCCTCCGTCTATCTTGATCATTTTTCACCAGTAATTTTCATCTATCCTGCAGATTTACCATTCTTCCAACTTTCTCACTATACCCCCTCCATACAACTTACTGATCATCTCATCTCCAAATACCTATTCCTTAATGCACCAACAAGCCAATAGAAGTGTTCTCTGATATTTTAACTGGTTTATATATATATATAGTATAAATATAATTATATATATAAGGTATATATATATATATATTATATATATATATATATATATAATATAGATATATAGAAATATTATATTATTACTATTTATAATATATATATATATATAATATATATATAGTAGTAATATAGTTATATATATATATTTATATATATATAGGTAATATATATATATATAGTATATTTATAATATATAAATAATATAATATATGTAGTATATATATAATAAAATAGTAGATAATAGTATAATATATAAAACTTATAATATAATGATAATATAGTATATTGATATATATATATATATAATTAATATAATATGACAAATGTTATTCCAGCTTTAGCCCCAACCTTTTATAGTACGATATGTACGCGACCATCATTTCATATTAAAAAAATATTTAAAAAAAAGGGGACTTGGGATAGTTTACATAACTTTAATCGATTATTAGTTCTTATCGAAACGTTTCAAATTTATAATTTTAAATATCAGATATATGGGCATAAAATATCCAAATTTAAAATTTGAAATACATTGAATGCTTACCCTAGCCTTAACTTAAAGCTTACATAACACTTAACTTAACCAACGCCAACTTAATTTTAAAACTTAACTTTAACATAACTTACTTAAATAATTTTTATCTCGCCTAAAAACAAAATTTGTGAACTAAAAAAAATTTAAGTTGCTAGACAATTACAGCTTTTGTACGCTAGTCCAAAATTCTATGTTTAGAAGCTATATATATAAGTAATATATTATATATATTATATATATATTTATATATATTTATAATAGTTATATATATATATATATATTTATATATATATACTATATATATAATATAATATATATATATATATATAAGTAATTAGGATTTGAAAAAATCATATTTTAAAAAAAAAACAATTGGACGATTGTAAAAAAACAAGTGGGGATGGGGTCTCTTCCTTTTCCGTGCTACGCTTCGGGTTTTAAATGGAGTTGTTAATGGTTTTAAATAGTATTAAAAAGTGCAAAATGTCACTTCAGAAATCTGTATCAACATGTGCTAACACAAAAGTATTTTAAAATTCGCTATAAAGTAAATTTCGTTTAGCTTATTAACAGAATTCAAATTGTTCTTGTAACTGTAAACATGGTATAAAATTATTGATTTTTGTATGACTTTAACATAAAGCTCAAAGTATTTTCCCTTAAGTTAATATTATGATGTATAACTCTAAATCTGAAAAAGTTTTATATTATTATTATTTTGACAAAAAAAAAAAAAAAAAATAAAAATAAAAAAAAAAAAATGCATAAAGAAAGTTTATTCAATTAACAGCCATAAATGATATACCAATGCAATTACTATAATTTACTTGTATTCGAATACTAGGGTAATCACTATAGTATAATAGTATAGTATTAAATATGGAAATAATATAGTATATATATGTATATATATATATATAAAGTATAATTAATATAGTATATTATAATCGATAGTATATATAATATATATTAGATTATATATAGAGAGAGAGAAGAGAGAGAGAGAGAGAGAGAGAGAGAGAGAGAGAGAGAGAGAGACGAAGAGAGAGAGAGAGAGAGAGAGAGAGAGAGAAAAGAGAGAGAAGAGAGAAGAGAAGAAGAGAGAGAGCGAGAAAGAGAGAAAGAGAGAGGAGGAGAGAGAAGGGAAGGCAGAGAGAGAGAGAAGAGAAGAGGAGAAGAAGAGAAGAGAGACGAGAGAGAGAGGAGAGAGATAGAGACGAGAGGAGAGAATAAATGGCGAGAAGAGGAGAGAGAGAGAGAGAGAGACCGGCAGAGAGAGGAGAAGAGAGAGTGAGAGGGAAAAGTAGAGTTTCATACAATTAAAGTCAACCTGAAATTAATCATTAAGGAATTTTATATACGAAAGAACTAATTTGCCCCTAGGCTTTAGTGTACCCAACCATATTTTCAATGTTATCTGTGCACAAGTCCGAAGGTAAAAATAGGCAACTTGCAACATTACATTACTGATGAGTGATGCCTGACAATATGCTTACTAATTTTATAAATAGACTGTCCTAACTAATTTTTCTTCGTGAGGGGGTATCTGTGGACGGCATAGATAAGAAGGATTCCCTAAAATGTCCGAAATTCTAATGCGATATATGTAAAATAAGCGAATAAGATTTATTAAAATGCAGGCATAATGCCAGAGTACGTCTATCTGGATGTTCAGAGTGGTACTCATTGTTGCGCCATAATTCCATTTGCTGGTTTTGAGATACCTCAGTGGGGGAGGCCTATTTGAAATGTAGCTGCGGTCTGATATATTGGGGGGAGCCGTTTGAAAAATATACCGACCCTCCACAAATGAAAGATGCTGGATGAGACCTGGTTACGTAGGCCTGATGGATTGCCTCCTTTTTACTAATATTGCACTAAATTCTTGTCTGTTGAGTGGTGGGGAAGAGATGTGAGCTGTTCTTAAGATGGCCTCCATGGTTCATATTTTCCTCAATGGTAAAAGAATGTTAACAGCATCCACTTAGAATTACTAGTCATTGCCTTTCTAGTTGTTATTGCGTGGAGCACGTCCACTTTCACACCATGATTTTTTATTATAAACTTATTGAAATGTGGACATCGATGGGTGAAAATGAATTTCGCCGAAGAGCATCGAAACAGAATTCATGTTATTAGAACTGCTAATTTACATAATATACGGGTATAAATTATATATGTTAATATATAGTAAATTAATGTATAGTATATATATAATATATATATACCTATATTATGTATTATATATATATATATAATATTATTAATATATATATATATATTATATATATTATATAAAAAATAACCTTCTTCACCAGTTTTATTTCAAGACAGAATTTTTTTTTAATTGCCCATTATCTAGTTACTGCTATAGCGTTGGAAACAATTGAGAATAAACGGACATTATCAAATCGATGCTAAAGAAAACCATTAATAAATTAAATATTATTTTTTAATATTTTTGCATGGTTTTTTTCATGGTGTGCTAAAACCCCACTTGGTTCTTTTTTTAATCTGGTTTTAAAAAACCATGGTGTTAAAACTGACCAAGGTTGGTTTAATATACTAACTATAAGTAATATTATATAATATCTTTATCTAATCACTCCATATATTAATAGTACTTTAGTATATATTAGTATATGAATATATTAATATATAGTAATATAATATATATATAAGTATATCATTAGGTATTAAATATATAATATAATTAGTATATTAATAATTAAGATTTATATATATTAAATAAGATATACTTATATTTTAATATATTATTAATTATATTATATTTAAAATATATATATATAAAAGTTATATAATATAATTAACATATAATAAGTTAATTTTTGCAATAGTTAAAATTTGCCTGGCTATATAAGAAAAGAAACTATTTAAAAGACATTAAATATAATGAATATTCATAAAAATTGAAACTCATCACACGAATTATTTAAATCACCATTCGGAACACAACAATTCAACTAAGTTTCGAAAGTTCATTTTACAAAAGGAGATGTCATTTTAAAATAAATTTACGTAATATCTAGTTATAAAACACAAGAGGTGTTCACCTAAGTGAAGCATGAGTTGATAACATATAATCAAGGTGCTAAAAACATTGATAAGATATTTCCTACCAGAGGCTCTAATAAAGGTTAATATTTCTATATGATATTACCATGAAGGCAAATGCATAAAATTTATTAAGGTATCCGTAATTATATAAGTTTTAAAAGAATTAATTTTATAATTGTATTTCACATTGGATAGAATGTTTATAAAAGTATATTTTATAATAAATATTTATATCATAGATTAAATTACACGTACTTTGCAAAGAAATATTAGTAACGTACTTTCAGTATTAGAAACACGAACATGTATACTACGTATTCAGATCAAACCAACCATTCTAGAATTAAAATCCGGGCTATTTTCTGGTTATGCCACGATAGGAAAGTTTATTGTGTTAGTTCTTTTATACGATTTTTAAATGTACTATGATTTTTAATCTTTAGTTATTACGGTTTTATGGAGATGAATAACACTCTCTCTATAAACCGAAATTTTGAAATTTGCTATCTCTCATCGTATTCTGCGGGTCTATCTTCAAAACTCCCTTCCCTATAACTTCTACGGCGTGTTTACAAGCCTTGATTGTGTATCTCAATAACTGAAATTACAAACGAGCGCTGTTCATTTTTTAATTATAATTCAATTACTTTCGCAACTCAACCCATACTACTCTCTCTCTCTCTCCTATAACTATAATAATATAATATAATATAATATATATATTATATATATATATATATATTATAATCTACTTATATATATATATATATATATATTTAAGATTATATATTATATAATATATATATATATATATATATTACTATATATATATATATATATATTTTAATAAAAGTATAGTTTTTTTATATATTTATTATATATGATATATATTTATCTTTCTCACTAATCTCCTGTAGATGCATGCATCTATCTGTCAGTTGTCCTGCACGAAACTTCTTCAGCGTCCTCTGTTCATCCACATCTCGGACGCCTCCTCATTCTGGACGCTCCTTCCTCTCATCACCATTGCCGCGCTCACGTTGTCGCTCCATCCAACTTTAGGTCTTCCCACACTTCTTCTTCCCTCCGGTATCCATTCCAGATATCTAATGGGCACTCGTTGCTCCTCCATCCTCTTAACATGTCCGTACCACCGCAGCTGTCCCCTCTCCACAAGCTCCACTATGCTTCTCACGTCTAAATCAGCCCTAATCTCTTCGTTTCTCCTCCTGTCTCTTCTTGTCACTCCTCTGATCAGTAGCAACGCGCGCATCTTGCACACCTCCAACTTGCACTTTGCTCTCGTATTAAGAGCTCATGCTTCATGTCCATACATCAGTATTGGTCTCAGTATACTTGTGTACATCACCATTTTGACTCGTCTCGAACTTGCTCTTTCCTTCAGCAATGGGAACAACATTGCTGTTGTCCCATTAAACTTCCCATTTCTCTTATTTAATTCCAACATTGTGTCGTTTTCCTCACCCTAGTGCACCCCCAAATATTTAAACTGGTCTGTTTGTCTCAGCCTTTCTCCATTCAAACTTACCTCCAGGATATCTCCACCACCTCCGATCAACATCACCTTTGTCTTCCCTCGATTTATCCTCAAACCCCTCTCCTCCAACTCCTCTTCCCAAACCTCCAGAAAACTCTACAGTATCTCTTGATTTTGTGCAAACAACACCAAGTCATCCGCGTATCCAAACATCTCATTCTCCACTCTGTTCCACACCGATCTCCCACAACTGTCCATGTATATAATGAACAGAATTAGAGACAACACGCTCCCTTGCTTCACTCCCGTTGTGACATCAAACCATTTTCCCTCATCGGACATAGTCTTTACTTCGCATTTACTGCCTACATAAGTGCTTTTTATTTGTTTTAAAAATTTCTCAGGTATTCCATATTCTATTCTTCTCAGTTCTCTCCACAATAACTCACTTGGCACTCTATCAAAAGCATTTTCTAAGTCTACGAAAGCTGCATATGTTTTTCTATTAAATTTCCAATTCATATATATATATATATATATATATATATATATATATATATATATATATATATATATATATAAGAAGAAGAAGAAAGAATATATATATATATATATATATATATATATATATATATATATATATATATATATATATATATATATATATATATATATATGACCTTATAAGTTTCATGGTGCAGATATAGAAGTCTTTTTTTTCTAATAAAAAAAAAATTCATATATTTGTAGTATATCACAATAGCAATTTATTAAGATGTAAACGAGAAAAGTACGAAATATAAAACTACTAAAAATTAATTGAAAAAGTATGCCAAAACTCTGATTTTACATGAGAAAGAAAACGGCTTTTAGTCCAGCCGATTAAAAGAATTGAAGGTAGGGTAATAAATAATGTTTTTGGGTAAAAAACGTTCCGCATTGGGTTTTCTTTTCATTTATAGATTTTGTGTATACCCAACAAAATATATCATAACCTAAACTTGCTCAAGACAACACTGAAAAAAATGACTTCAACAAAGATCAATCTGAGCAGAAGGATTCAATTACCTGCTACAGGTGCAATAAACGCGGACACATTGCAAAGTTCTGTAGAGTGTCGCTAAATAATAGTGACAGGAATTTTAATATTCATTATGGACGGCAGAGGGACGATTCAAGAACTACTGTGGCTGCAGCAGATATTACCGCGGAAAAAGGTAATGAAGCGTCTCCAGAAGAAGTAGCCAAGACAGTAGAAGTCTGTATGGTGGGTAGCGAGGATGACAACCCCACATCATTTGCCTGTTGTTGATGGCTTTGCAAATTGGTTTTATGTCCGATGTTTAAGGGATACTGGGTGCAATGGAACAGTACTTAGAGAAAAGTTCGTTCCAAAGGAGTTATTCACAGGAGAATTTACCAACATAAGACTTCTTGATAACACAGTAAAACGTGTTCCATTGGCAAATGTAGAGTTAGAAACGCCTTACTACTCAGGAAGAACGAAGGCTGTAGTCAAGCCTGATATTGTGTATGACTTGATTTTGACTTGATTTTAGGTAATATTGACGGAGTTTAACCTCCA
Source organism: Trachelipus rathkii (assembly GCA_015478945.1). Classification (NCBI taxonomy): domain Eukaryota; kingdom Metazoa; phylum Arthropoda; class Malacostraca; order Isopoda; family Trachelipodidae; genus Trachelipus; species Trachelipus rathkii. Next base: position 6,790 of record JABUQX010058191.1, on the reverse strand, counting down.
GACATGTCTGATGTTAGTTGGGATGGGTCACAGTACTAGAGTCTTCGCGCAAAGCAAGCAATTATAACTCAGAAGGAGTTAGAGTCCCCAGACATCGTTATGGCGGAAGAGAGTGTTTGCGTAACTCCGAACACTCACCAGGATTTACCTGAGATCAATCTGCACACTAAAGAGGCGGTGGAAATTGAAAAGAAAATACCTGAAGAAGAAAAAGATATTCAAGTCTCAAAGAAGAAGGAATCTCCTGTAGAAGCTCCTGAAGAAGACAACCAGTATCTTGCACCAGGAAGTGTCGACGAAGACTCATTTGAGGAGAAGGACTTAGATAATCCTTAAGGTATCCACCGCGGTTAAATGATCCCGAGCGTTATAGCTCTTAGTGAAACGTCTGATCTAGCAAGTGATCAGATGAACAATCTCGCAAGAGATGGAAAAGATTTTGAGGAGAAACAGGAAAATAATCCCGCTCTTGGTAGAAAATGTAAATCTATGGAAAAGAGTGAAGGTAAGTTTCTCATTATAAACAGATTGCTGTTTAAAAGGATCTTAAAGACCAACGTTGAAAGAAATGTTTCAAGAATACTCAGAGATTATAGAAGAAATTTATTAAGAGATGCCCACAACGTAACGTTGTTGAAATGGTGCAAACAAAATGAAGATAGAAATTTATTGAGATGCCCACAACGTAAAGTTGTTGAAATGGTGCAAATTAAAGGAAGCTACTATTCCCAATAGGAAAGATGACTATAAAACCACGATTGGTAACGTGGTAAAGTCATGCCACATCAATTTACTTAAAAAGTATATCTCAGGGGAAGAGATTAATTTAAATGAAGACAACATAGAACAAGAAGTTGGAGCGTCAGCAGTTCTTCTCGAGGAAGAAGACGAAGAGAATGTTCCGGTTCCATTCATAAATACTACTATGAAGAGGACCGAAAGCTTAAAAAATGTCAAGATCAGTGAGGAAATATCTGATAAAATGAAAGAAGCATTGATGGCTGTTTTGGAACCTCACAAAGATGTTTTTACTGACATACCAGGAACGGTGCTCAAAGATCAGCACGTAATTGACCTTATTAATGAAAATCCTATTTCGGATAAAACCCTACATCCTACCCTATACCACTCGGTCAGAATTAAGAAAAGAAATCGACAAGATGCTTAAGATGGGGGTGATTGTGAAGTCCACCTCACCTTATGCAGCGCCAGTGGTGGTAGTGCAAAAGAAAGACGGCACGAAACGTGTATGCTCCGATTACCGTGCATTGAATAGAGTGACAATCTTCGACCCAGAACCAATGGTGACTACCCAAACTTTGTTTACAAAGTTTGCTACTGATAAGTACTTCTCAATGATTGATCTTTCAAAAGGATATTCCGATCAAACCAGAAGACGCTTATAAAACTGGTTTCTCGACCCAGGATGGTCATTTTAACTACGTAAAGTTACCTTTTGGAATGGTTAACGCAAGCCCTAATTTGGTGAGAGCCATGAGGAGGATCTTAGATGAAATCCATGATGTAGACTTCTACATAGATGACATAATCGTGCATTCTTCGAACTGGAAACGGGACCTGGAAACGATTGAGAATGTTTTTTTTAAGACTACAAAGAGAAGGGTATACCATCCGGTCATCTAAGTGCAGGAATTACCTTTTGACCTGGCATTAGGCTTAAAGCAGTACGTGGTATAAAAAGCCATATCCTAAATTTAGGCCTAAAGTAGTTATTTCAACACATTTTACAGAAAAAGATCAGTTTCGTATCTGTAAGGAGTGCACGTTGCTGTGTGTTTTTCGTGTTGGATTGTCAAAGTACATAGATAATAATAATAATAATAATAATAATAATAATAATAATAATAATAATAATAATAATAATAATAATAATAATAATAATAATAATAATAATAATAATAATAATAATAATAATAATAATAATAATAATAATAATAATAATAATAATAAAAATAATAATAATAATAATAATAATAATAATAATAATAATAATAATAATAATAATAATAATAATAATAATAATAATAATAAAGCAAATCCAAGTTATTTAAAATATTAATAGAAATGAGGAAAACATGTATGTGGTTCGTGAAGAGTGAAAGTTACGTAGATTTGGTGGTTGTGGAAAGCACGAAAGGAGAATATCTAGGAGAGGGAGTAGTACAAAGTTTATACTTATTACAAAGCTAAAGATGATGCAAAGCAGTAAGTCAATAGAACAAACCGTGACATTGCTTGGTATAGAGGGTTGCTAGGGTCTTGCGTTACTGATTTACGGATTTATTGCTTTAGGGTACGTAAAATATATGTTTTTAATAAAATTTCATAAAATTGTAGTAAAAATTATTTTAAAACTTGATAGTGATAAAATTTATAAACAAAAAGTATTAACAGTTAATAATAATAATAAATTCTTTGTTCAAAGATAATAATTTATTATAAAAGTTTTAAGAAACTTTGAAAAATTTTAGTTATAATTGAATGAGTAATATAAATGTACGTGTTTAATTAAAACATAAAATGTTTTTAATAAATTATATGTTCATACAAAAGAACTTATTTGATATATTTAAAGAGTGTATATTTTAATGAATATGGTGTGTGTGTGTGCGTGTGTGTGTGTGCGTGTGTGTATGGATGATTTAATATGTTTAATCAGTGTATATTTTAATGAACCTGGTGTGGGTGGGTGTATGTGCGTGTGCGTGTGTGTGTGTATTGATGGTTTGATATGCTTAAACAGTGTATATTTTAATGAAGCTGGTGTGTGCGTGTGTGTGTGTGTGTTTGTGTGTGTGGATGATTTGATATGTTTAAACAGTGTATATTTTAATGAACCTGGTGTGTGTGTGTATGTGCGTGTGTGTGTATGTGTGTGTATGTGAGTGTGTGTGTATGGATGAAGTAAAACACCTAAATGTTTAAAATAAATAAATAATATTAGTCATGAAGTATAATATATATATATATATATATATATATATATATATATATATATATATATATATATATATATATATATATATATATATATATATATATATATATATATATATATATATATATATATATTTATATATATATTATATATATATATATATATATATATATATATATATATATATATATATATATATATATATATATATATATATATATATATATACAAAAAATGTTTAATATATAATCTCATTATATATTAAAATATGATGTAAAGCAGTAAAGCAGCAAAGCAGTAAAGTAGTAAAACAAAGACCTACTAATCCCTCTGTTGCTAGGCAATTGCGCTATTGATTTACTGTTTGACTGCTTTAAGGTCTGTAAAGTATATGTTTTTAATAAAATTTCGTACAATTTTAGTAAAATAAATTGTTTATATAACAGACACTCTGTGTTTTTCTTCTTACATTACAATTTTTAAAAATTTATAAATAAAAAAGTATTAAAATAATTTTAAAACAAAAATAAAAATATAAAAGAAAACATAATGTTAATAAATATATGAAGTTTAAGTGCAGTAAAGCAGTAAAGCAGTAAAGCAGTAAAATAAAGACCTACTAATCCCTCTGTTGCTAGGCAATTGCGCTATTGATTTACTGTTTTACTGCTTTAAGGTCTGTAAAGTATATGTTTTTAATAAAAATGTTTAAGTATGAAATAAAATGGCTGACTCATAGTATAGAAAACGGTATATTTGAAAAGAAATTCTTTGAATAGTTTACATTGATATCACAACTATGAAATATTTATCGTTCGCGCGGTAATATTGCGCCTGCGGGCGCACGCGGCGGTTTCGCGGTAATATTGCGCCTGCGGGCGCGCGCGGCGGTTTCGCGGCGGAGTGCCCCTGTGGTCTGTCGTGCGGTCTGTCGTGATGCATGGCGTGCGGGCTGGGTAGCGCAGGGAAGCAGTGTACTCCTTCAGGCGACTGCCGCATATATATATATATATATATATATATATATATATATATATATATATATATATATATATATATATATATATATATATATATATATATATATATATATATATATATATATATATATATATATATATAAAAAAAAAAATATATATATATATATATATATATATATATATTATGTCGTTGTAGAAGTGCTAGAAAAGGGAGCATCCTAGCAACTTATAATATACACCAATCGATTCCTCATACCTTTTAACCTAGGGGAAGATACCAATATTAGGGCTGTTCTATGACGTAGGATATGGTGTGCTAGAAAAGGCTAACTCATAGTAGGAAGCATCCTAGCAACTTATAATATACACCAATCGAATCACCATACAACATAAGGGTAGACACCAATATTAGGGCTATTCTATGATGTAGGACAGGGTAGGCTAAAGGCTAACCACGGTGTATAGTTAAAAAAGTTGTTAAAAATATTATCAAATTAATTATTTGAATTTAGTTTTGATTTTTTTTGAAAAAAGCTTTGGTGTTAATTATTTTGCTTAAGGTGGGGACGAGAGCATATTCACCTTTTAATTTGTTAAAGTTTGGAAAATTTTGTATGCAAATGGATTCAATAATTTTACGTTGTGTCGGATCTAGTACCTGTAGAATGGGTGTCATGCCATTGATGTTAATGTTGTGATTGAGTAATGTTCTGTGAAGGGTGAGTGCCGAGTTTTGTGAGTCAAGAGAGAGGTCATGTCTATGTTGATATTGGCGACTGCTAAAATCATTTGTCTCTCCTATGTAGCAAGAATTACAATTAGAACATGGAATTTTGTAGACGTATTGTGAGATGTTATTGAAGGTGTGAGTAGGGGGTTTGAAAATACGTTTAAGAGAGGTTGTATTTTAATAAGTTAAACGAATTGAATTAGGTAAGGATTTAGTGATATTTGTATTAGAGGTATGTGAAATAGGTAAAAAAGAAAAAGTGTTGTTGGGGGGAGTGATAGGAGGGTTATAAAATTTCTTTTTGGCCTGTTTGAGAGAATGAGATATTGTGTGTTTGGGGTAAGAGAGTTTAGTGAAAGTGTTAAAAATATAGTTGAATTTAGTTTGTAGGAAAGGAGAAGAGCAAATCCGTAGGGCTCTAAGAAAAAGGGAAGTTAAAACACCTGATTTTGTGTTGGTGGTATGAGAAGAAAACCAGTGTATATAGGAGGGGTTAAAAGTAGGTTTTCTAAATACACTACAGAGGAAAATAGGACTGTTATTCCAAGTAAGTAGGTGTCAAGGAAAGGTAAAGTTTTGCTGTTAGAAGATTCCATGGTGAATTTTATGTTGGGGTGGATGGAGTTGATGTAATTGAGTATGAGAGTGGGGTCATTGGTTAAAGGTGTGGATACAAAAATATCATCAACATGGCGGAGCCAAGTTGTGTTAGAGAGAAGAGGATGGTTTAATATGAAGTAATGTTCTAAAAGTTCCATGAATATGTTACTAAGAATGTTTAATCTGTACCTGTCCCTTTTACTATCAACCTTTTAGAAAGATATTTCAATGAACACACTTACACCTTGAATTACCCTTTCCATTTCCTTAAACAATTAATATTTCTTATTCTTGAACACAACTACTTCCATTTTAACAAAACTCTGGCCTAAGTATATATATAGTCTATTTTTGTTTCTCCTTGTTGCTTGCTGAAGTTCTTACTATTTTTAATGCAATATGATTCTACCATTCGTCACTACTTTACATCAATGACCAACAAAAATTGTTTACGAAGGAAACATTTTATATTTAATTCTAGTGCAGTGTGAAAAGAATATTAGAAATGTTTCCCATCTCACATTAGTGAGAAATGTTTGTTGTAATTAAATTCGCTTATACATTTTTATTTAATTAAAATTTTAAATGTAAATAAGATTTTTTTTTAACATTTTATAAAACCTATAATATTTCATTTGTGAAATATCAAAAAAAAATCACTGACAAATATAAAATTATTTTTTTTTATTTTTTTTTATGAAATTTCCTTCATGCCTAAATGTTACAACTTAATATTTTATTTTTTAACCAAAAAAATAAAAGTTGAATCTTGAGAATGTTTGTCTAAAATATTAAAATATTTAATCACATGAAATATGCTTAAATTTAAAACCAAATATTTAACATATTAAATAGAACAAATTTTTAAAAACAAAAATGGAATAAATATTAAAACATAATAATAATAATAATAATAATAATAATAATAATAATAATAATAATAATAATAATAATAATAATAATAATAATAATAATAATAATAATAATAATAATAATAATAATAATCAGAATCAGAATCAGAATATGTTTATTCAAATAAGAAAAATTACATTTTTTACAATTACTATATTTAACAATTTAGTTATACCAATTAATTATAATAACCGAAAATAATTTCCTAGTATCTGAAATGGGTCTACTAATTGCAACACAATGTCATGTCCTTTGAGACCCGAAATATGGTTAATAAAAATAAGTTTAAAAATGGTTATAATAAACAATAATAATAATAATATTAATAATAATAATAATAATAATAATAATAATAATAATAATAATAATAATAATAATAATAAATAAATAATAATAATAATAATAATAATAATAATACATGATAACCTTTGGAAAAAAAATACTAAAAATAATTATAATAATAATAATAATAAGATAGTAATCATAATAATATTGAAGCGGCGCACGAAAAACGCTATAAAGCGTTTCACGATAAATGCGAAACGGTTAAACACCTACCCGATTGAACTATCGATCGAACGTACCGATAACAAATCCAGCGGGCTACCT